>JAYKKT010000091.1:9602500-9867500 GCA_036023115.1 Brasenia schreberi
TGAATCAAATTATCATATCATTATATAGTCAAATATTTTGATTCTGCCAAATTTAAGTGGGATTGCATATGGATCGGATATTAGAAAGTATTTGAACCATTCATACCCCTAGAAAGGGAGAGAAAATTTATTCCATATATTGTGATTTTTTCTCCGATGGCTTCTAAAATTGTGTTTGTTGCACTCTTATAGAATCAAAGAAAATTTTTTATTAATAAGGGATATATGTTTATTAGTGTTGATAAAAAATTAGAAAGGAATACGTGGCAGATGTTAGAGATGCGAGAAACAATGTTTTCCAAATTCCAACCTCATGGCCCAGACTGGTGGGCTTGGATTAGGTACAGATCCGTTTGAGTACTTATGAACCGAACCGGATCGGATCATCGGTCATGGGTACTGCGTGCCCCGTAGAGGCTGAGCTTCGTGCACATGTTGCCCGGTGGAGGCGCGTCGTGCTGCATTGCCTCTGCTGGTTTCTCAGAGAGAGAGAGAGAGAGAACGGGAGAGGAAGGGCCATGCAGGGGAGTCCAAGCGTCCAAAGTCAGACAATGTACGAAAACGAGCCAGCCCACGGTAACGATCGACCACCCATGGTTTCTCTCTCTCTCTCTCTCTCTCTCTCTCTCTCTCTCTCTCTCTCTCTCTCTCTCTCTCTACTTAACACCACAAGTCCAGGATCCTTAAGGGTTCGAAGCAAAACAAAAGGAGAGGAGAGAGACGCCCACTGCTTTCGAATTAACTACCCCACCGTCATCCCCTTCCCTTTATAAATCCCCCGACACCATGCCCAGCTTAAAGAAATAACAGGAGAGAAAAAATCACAAATACAGAGAAAGAGAGAGAGGAGGAGGGATGGACGTCTACATCTCCGAGGAATACAAACATGCGCGGTACAGAGAGAGAAAGGAAGCTGGAAAGAGAGTGAAAAAGGAAGGGGATGATCAAGTGAAGAAGGAAAAGAAGAACAAGAGCTCCATCGTATCACACGTTGAAGCTGCATTTAATGGTGTCTGCAACGAAGAGATTTTCCTCAGTTGCTTCTCCGTTTGAATCTCAACCGTCCATCAAACCAAGATGAACGGTTCCTTATGGTATCCACCCCTTCATCTTCAAATTTTTTTTGACAGTCTCCATCTTCAATTTTTACTGCCTCTTGTTTTAGGTTTAGAACAGGAGAATGGTCGCGAGAGTGCACGCGTTGCACTCATATTTACAAATAGGAGGTTTGTTCCTAACTATTTTTCCTTTTATTTTCTCGTAAATGAAACGAGGGTTGTCTTCTCCCTCTTCACTGCACTCATATTTTGTCCACAAGGGTGGCCGGTTTGGACCCCGCCAGGCCGAAACCACCTCCGGAGAACTGGAATCCACTCAATGATCTTTCGATTCATCATGGTTCCGCCTAATAAGGAACCAAACTGGAACTGCATCTGGAGGTCTAAAACTAGCAACTGTCACGGCCTTTTCTTCGTTAAAATCATTATAAAACCGCAACTGTCATGGAACCAGACCCGAAACCTGTGGAACTGGAACTAAGACCAATGGAGGATCTGTTCAGTTCTCGCTCTAGGTTCCACTGGAACCGAAACCGGCTCGAAGCTGCCAGTCCTGTTTTAACACATTGACAATCTTTCTTATTTCACTACCCATTTTTTTCCTTAGACCGGGGAGGCCGGCACGTCGCGAGAATCGAACTCATACCCTGCTTTGGTGGAGTTAAGAGACCTGCCAGGTGGGCTAACACCCTTAGTGCACTACCACCGACAAGATTTAAACCTAAAGGAAGGAACAAGGAAAGAGGTTATTACTTTCTTTGTTGATACAAGGGAAGCCCAAAGCCAGACATGTACACCCCGGGAATCGAACTAACCACCTTCATCGCCTCAGTCGAAAGCCCTGCCAGGTGATCTCTCTCCCTCAGTGCAAAAGGGGTGTGACTACGTTTTTTTTCTCCGGTACGATGGGAGGCTGAAGCTAGATGCATGCGAACTCACCCTTTCAACTTGTGAGCCGACCCCGTGGCCGAGTGAGTTATTCATCAGTTGTTCTTGCGCAGCCACCTTAAGCTTGCACAGTAATTTCCTAAACTCTCACGGTCAATCCCATTGTCAAAGGGTCCAAACCAGTTTGATGATTTCCCGTAAAGAAAGTAGCATTGTCTTTGGTTCTTTCCCAGAAAGTTCAAAGATTAAATGATACGCATAAAATTAAACACTTCTGTTTTAGAAAACTTCATTAATTTTCAACGTATATTAGCATGATAAACTACTTATATGTCCGTACCTTTTCCCTAAGATTGCCAAGAACCTACTGAAAGTGGAACCGAACCAAATTCAGAACCGGAGATCACTCGATTTGGTTTCGGTTTCACCTTTTATAAAACTGTAATTAGAACCAAACCAGAAGAGATAGTTTCAAACAGTCAGTTTCAGTATTTTTTTAATATTTTTTATTTTTAAAATAAAATTACCGATTTTAAACCATTCTAAACTCATACCAGAATCAACCCATAATCAACAGTTCCAAAACCAGAACCGATTTTCATGTTCTCTTTCTTTTTTCATATTTTATACTTTTTTATTTTTAAAATAAAATTACCAATTTTGAACGTTTCTAAACTCCCAGAAATAGCAGTTCCAGATCTTCATGTTCTCTTTCTTTCTTTTTCCTTTTTTTAGTTACAAGGGAGGCCGAAGCCCTGCCAGGTGAATTGAATTTGCCACCACAATGTGAGTCAGAGACGGCCCTACCAGTTGAGGTACCGCTCTGGGTGCATATTAGCTCTTCATTTTACACGAAATGCTTACACGATTCTTGTTTATATGGGTAAGCCCAACACACGCCCAAAAAAATAAACTCAAATTATTATTGACTCTGAGCGGATGGTAGATGAGAAACCAAACAGTTTCAATCGGGGAACATACAATACAATGAGAAACCAAAGACCAACTTGTATGTAGATCAATGGTAGATGAATGGCGGATCTAGACATTGGTGTCAGGTGGGGTAAATAGCTCATGAAACTGTTTAAGGTGGGGCAACTGTGTTCCCCAATTGACACTTCAAATTTCGGGTGGGGCGGCCACCACATGAACCTGTATATAGATCAGCCACTGGGTAGGATCACTTACAACTGTGTTTGTTTTATACACAACCCTCCAAGGATCGATCTCAGGGACAGATGCTTAAGGTCCTTGGCGAACAAATGGACCTAAAACAAGTGAGCTCCAAAGCTTTTAGTTTGTTGCTACCACAACAATACACATTATATGACATCATAAGAATACAAAGACTGCCGTCATATTAGAAAGTGAGGGTGCACCCAACAAAAAGTTAGCGCCCAGTGCACACAAATCAATTGTAGGTGAGGGCCAAACGATCTTTGGATTCCTTGAGACAAAACTTGTCTGTGTACAGAAGAATATCAATGGGCGAACGGACGTATTGTTTTGATTCTAAACGTGAGCATCAACACATAATTGTTAGGAGAGTGGTTTGGACTTGTTAGCCCGCAGAAAAACAGAAGCCTTTAGTTGACCACACGCTCAAATCCACTGAAGAAACCCATAGATGTGCTGCTCTTCCCTGGTTTGTATTGCAATTGGGTTTGTGGTCTCCCATGAAGGTAGATGTAGCCAGGCTGTGGTGAAGAATTAGTGGGGTTTGTCGAGTGTGACCCATCCATGGACGTAGACCACGTAATGTGGGACTATCTAGAATCCTTTAATAATGGGAAGATGAAAGATGTTGACAACCAGATGTCATATTTCCGATGACTGAAACTCCGGATGTGAAACTGGAAATTTACCTCCATTTCAAGGCATGTAAGGCACACACACACAAATGCATGCGTGTGACAGATTTGACGATGTTATAAAGCCATATCCGCCATTGCCCAAACTCCATGTGAAGCAGATCAACAGGGAGGCAGTGGATATTTACACCACCAACCAATTTTCATGAGGACCCACAAACATTGAAAACCTATGAAGAAGAGGAAGAACACAATTTACAGAGTTCGTACTCTATAAGAACATAATCAGCGACAAAGTTAACAGATAATACAATTAGCAATGAGTACCACATTTGGCCTTAAATGTGGCTCACCTGCCTAGGGGGTCGACCCACAAGTTAAAGGTCATGAGTTCAATACCCAGAGCATGCATCTGGCTTCAGCCTCCCGTTGTATGAAAAGAAAAAAAGTACAACTAAAAGCTAGAATAAAGTCGATAATGATACACCAACAATCACAGACATTCTTTGTATTTGACTCTACATGCCATTAAAAGAAGATAATGATGCAAGAGTACTAAATTACTAAATAAATAATGCTAACATAATAATCCCACTTGTTTTTCTCAAGACTATCAATCATGAGCATTTTATACCTAATTTTGTAATCACTAAATTTCTTTATTCAGCATGTATGCTGAAGAAATCTTGAACATCAAATGAAAATAAAAGTCATGCCTGAACCATCAAATGCTATCGTTTGGCTCTTATTGAAGAATCAAATACTGGCATTCAGCTGAGGATGAACTGATGAAACATCAGCATTCAACGATTTTTTGCTATGGATAATGATAGAATTCTCAAAATCCGCTATTCAATGATAATTTTAGAGTGGATATCATCATTCATTTACAAATGATTTGTTGGTAAAGGTTGAATTGCAATCAGCACTTGGCATGGTTGAAGAATTGAATTGAATATCTACATTTCAGATATGTGGATAATTGTTGAATGTCAACATTAAATTATTATTTTGTACTATTGATATCCGTTAAACTATAGGCTGTCAGCATTCAACCATAAACTCGAGTGTCAATTGTCGGCATCTAGCTTCAAATTATCTATACCAGTAAAGACTGAACTACCATAATATATAATATTGATATGTTGTTTAGTCCAATAATAATTAGATAACCTAGTCTGATAACTATCAGTCTAGCACTACCGTGCAAGTATTTATCCCAAAAAAAAATATGCACAGAAGAAAGTTCCCGGACAGAAATTTCAACAAACACCATCATAGAGATACCTGCAACATTTCTTTGATAGATGTCATACCATTAGATAGGTAGCAAGAGGATGGAGCGGACCTTAAAATGAGCTTCCATTATGCATCTCAGTGTCACTCTTCGTTTAGTCAAAAGTTGGCTTATCTTTCGACTCATCTGCAACAAGCGATACATTTAGCAATCAGCACCCATCAAAAGAAACATGTCAAGCAGTATTATAGCATATTCGAGATTTCCCATCATAAGAAAAAAGTACCAAACTTGGAAAGAAATATTTGCAAATAAAAAAATAGATACCATCCCCACCATGTATGTGTAAGGAAAATAAACAGGTATGTAAACCTGAATGAACCTCTCAAAAGAGAGAGTTAACAGAATCAAGCCATCAGGCTTGCTTGGTATTTACAGTAGAAACAGGGACTTTACAGGAGAGGGTATACAATATGGCTCCCTCCAAACAGCTAGTGTTGGAGCTTGTTGCTGGATCTGAGAGCTAGTGGCAGAGCTTGGGCCTGAGGGCATGTGGCTTAATTACATCAAAAATAAGAAATGCAAACATGTACATGAATGCAATATTTCTTTTAACACTCCCTCTAACTGAAGGTGACCTCACTGAGAGTTTGCTAATAAAAAATTGAAATCGTGAAATTGAGAGTGACGACTTGATGAACCCATCTGCAACTCAACAAGATGGCTTTTGTATTCAGTCTTGAAACTCTCTAATGCTTTTTTTTCATTTCTTTTGCTTAAGTTTATGTCTAACAGTATGGGAAAAAGCTTAGTTGTTGTTGTTTAAGTTTATGTCTAATTTGCAATCTTTTTCTTTAATACCTATAAGAAAATTTGTAGAATAAAACTTTAATGAAAGTAATTAAGATCTTAAAAATAGAATAATCCAAACTTGAAATCTAACCTAATCTTAAAAACATCAAGCGAGAACCTAAGATTTAAAAGAAGTTTTCAAAATATTTCACTAAAAACATAAGAAAAAGTTTCTTTAATGAAAAAAATTGATCACCTAAGTACGATTCTCTAATACGACAAATAAGTTTATGAATCACAACAAACTGGTGACATTACAAAATGGCCAAGGTGCATCGATCCGATAAACAAACATCAACCGAGCTTAAGGCAGAGCTCAAACCATCAAGAACCAAACTTTAAGACTAAACTCAAACCCGAGCTTTAAGGCTGAACTCGAAGCATTTAGAACCAAACTTTAAGGCTAAGCTCAAACAAACTTTAAGGCTAAGCTCAAACCCGAACTCAAACCATCCACCCTACGCTCAAACCATCCTCGCAATCACAAGTCAATCAAGACACCAAGACCCTTAAACAACTCGCAAGCCCAAACATGACTTAATGAATGCAAGGATAATAAGAGAATCCAATAAGACACTCAAAATTTGGTACTAAACATATGAGTAAATTTATAATCAACAAAACAATCTTATAAAGTCAATTTGGATAAACTTTTCAAGAATTTTTTTCAATACCTATTTGGTTAAAAATTCTAAAAGTTCATCTCACAAAAAAATCCTCAAACGTTTTGACTAATAATAAGATATGAAGTCTTTAAAAAATGGCCCCTCATAGTCAATATCATCCATGCAAAATACTCAAAAGAAACTAAATCAAATCAATAGTCAATAGTCAATGCAAGACCCTTTTAAAATACTCTTTTTAAACACTTGTTCACAGAAAAATCATGTATACCGTTTGAAAAACAACTATGTATGTTAGGCAAGATATAAAGTCGCTATAACTAAGATAGGCTATCAATGAATCATGCTCAAAAGCACAAGAGAATCAAATAACATACAACTAAGTGCATCTCCAAACATAAGCCAAGAAATCTCCAACCAATGGCCAAACATATGGGATATTATCATATTACAATCCCAACCAAAGTACCTTAAAACAAAGGCTTTCAAGTGCCAATTAAAAGTGGCATACAATCACAATAGGGAGAACCTCTTGACATCAAACCAAACTATGCAACTTAGTATATAAAAACATAATGCTTCATACAAGAGGCACAAAACAACCAATCATATGTAAACCACATGCACAAGGTAAAAGAATATTCTCAAATATTAATAACTCAAATATGTATTCAAATAAAACCATTAATTAAAAGCAAAAGAAGAATACACCTCGACAACTGAATGACATTATCATAAATAATCCAGAAATAGAAGACATTTCCTCCATAACTTCACTGATAAAACACCATCTGTCGAGCCAACTGAATGACATCACTTTTTGGACTCCTCAGCATCCACAACCCACGACCTCTCCCAAACTTCTTCTTCCACCTCTCAGCTAGCAAATTGCCACCTGACTCCTTGCCAGAGTAAACCCAGACGACTGCACTGCCCCTATGCAACTAAATCCACTCTGCCAGTGCTTATGAGATTTGGGTGTAGCATCGCTCAAAGAGATGATATGCAATTTCAAGCACCTTATCCTTGATTTCCAGTTGATTGAGAATGACCAGAAGTTGAAGGTGGATGACTAGTTTGGGTCATACAGGATGATGTCTATTGTTCGCATTGCCCCTTTGGTAGTAGCATGCCCGTTAGTCAATTCGCTGTGGTCTTCCTGAGACGAAGAGAGTTTGGGATGTGCTCCAGCCCCTTCTACAAAACCTCTTCCTCTATTTCTATGCCCACCAAACATATCACCACGACCAATTATGCAGCAGCAGATAGAGTCAACTTCAGTAACAGCAGTTCACTCGCAGCAATTGTTCCGCCTCCTTACTCAGCAGAAATGGTAGTCATCAAGTTTGGTCCAACCTGATTTGCAGCAACAAATGTCAGCAGCAGTGACTCCTCTTACAACTACTCACAAACGATCGGCAGTGCTTCACACCTTTCCTCTGGTTCACCTTTCTCGTCCTCAATGACAAGCAACACAACCCAAGACACTGCTACAAGCAAACAGACACAAAACAAGCAATCATTTGCTATGATTTTACAGCAAAAACTGATTGTGACAACAATCATTTTACAAACTCAATAACACGACTTTTGCTGAGCGCGTTTTTGCAGAATACTATCATTTTTGGTTGACTTTGTCACCTCCCGACTGCTCCTAATGGTCATGCATGCTCTGATACCATGTAAAGAAAATAAAAGTGTGTAAACTTGAATGAATCTCTCAAAAGAGACGGTTAGTAGAATCAAGGCATGAGGCTTGCTTGGTATTTACAGTAGAAAAGGGATTTTATAGGAGAAGGTATGCAACCGGGCTCCCTCCAAATAGCTAGAAGTCTAGCCGTTGGAGCCTGCTGCTAGGCCTGAGAGCCAATGACAGAGCTTGGGCATGAGGGCATGTGGTCTAATTACATTAAAAATAAGAAATACAAACATGTACATGAATGCATTGTTACATTTCTTTTAGCAGATTGTCATCATTCAAATAATCACCACCATAAAACCCAAATGGAGCATCTTGGAGGAGTGCCCGTAGCATCAATTTGACATGGATGCTATACATTGCATGCTTCACAAAAATCACTTTTAGTTGATGAATACATCATCTGGCTAAAAAGATACCTTGCAATACCAAATGCTTCAAGCAACCTTTTGCAAGAAAAGCTAAAGGAAAAAGAAAAACTCATTGCCAATTGTTAGCGTGACGCATCAAACTCTATAGAAACAAAGAATCCATGAAGCAAACCCTATCTTGTAGGAGTGTTGCACTTGCAAAAGTTTGTGGTTGAGAAATTCACATGTTAAGTGGCATAGTTGGACTTGAATCACTTAGACACGCATTGTCAAGGAGGTTTTTACTAGGATGAGAGATTTAAAAACCAATGCACAAGGTAACCACTTTCATATATTATATAAGATCATTTCTCTATGTCAAATCTTTCCCATTCTTGGATTTCCATTAAGCCTGAGGGAAACGGCTCAGTATCTTTTAGAAAACCATTTTGATTTCATAACCTCCTAAGTCCTAACTAAGAAGGGGGATCACCTTCCTAATTACATGAATAAGATATTAAGGACAAAGCGGCTGCACGGTAACCTTTAAGTATGGGAAATGGCTTAGTTGTTGTAGTAGTTGTTGTTGATCGCTTCCTAACTTAGAAAGCCCAGAATGTGTGTATTATTCAAGCTTTTGGAATCACGCAACCTATAGAGGTTGAGAATATGCAGTCCTTTAAAGAAAAAGACAAGCTTAAGGTTGCAAACAAAATCTTCAAATACAGTACACAGAAACAGAAGCCATGCCATGTCTGTTTGGTCCAGAGATCCAACAAGTATTAAGATTGATTTGTATGCGTCTTTAGAGATATAATTCATAATTATACAAACTTATATATCGGTCCCGGGTTATATTCTATCGAACTGTACATTTGCAAGAGCAAATTGCAATGTAACTTAGGATCATAAGTACCGGAACCACTTAAATCTATGCCAGGGTTGAATATGAAGAATAGGTTCTGACACAACCGAGTACAACCTCATTTGCCCAGGGGTGGCAAGTCGTGTTACTTCGGGTTCGTATAAAAGCAGTCGACCTGAACATGGCCCGAGTCCTTCCTCGTGTCACCCTGTGTCGACACCATGGACTCAGCCGTGTTCGTGACAACACGAAAAATGACCCCCCCCCCCCCCCCCCATTTACAAGACAGAAATAAGACAATCATATAACAAGACATATATGGAAAAAGAAATGCAGGAGCTAAATGCATCACAAAGACGGAGAAGACCAACGAGGAAAACATGCATTAGGGAAAGAATAGCCAGAATGGAGAAAAGGGACAAAAGGATTCGGTACACAAACAAGGACAACGCGATCCTGCTGCCTCTATTGTGAGGCAGATGAAGACTGTTTAAACGAAGCTGAAACACATCCAACTGAAACAATTGGTGAATGAAGAAATAATAAGAACGACCAGTTCGCACCAGACAGAGAAAGAGAGAGAGAGGATTTACCGTTTTCGTGAAGTTAAGATGAAATGTTCTCATTGAAAACCCGAGCTGCTGGTCTGCGTTAAATTGGGTTCCTGAACGTTCAAGAAAAAACCCTACTTTTCCTTTTAGTAGGGATGTTAAAGGAAAGGAAAACTAAGAATGGCAGTTTGGCGGGAACCAATCCGACCCAAACGGCGGGATTACTGATTTGCCTGGATTTCGGCTCAGGGTGGGATCAACACACATATACGGATTTTGCCACTTTTTTTTTTACGAGAGCGTAATTTTTAAATTATTTTGGGTTTTCGAAACAACGATGAAGAACAGTTTTCGAAAAGCAACGGTGGAACGTAAACAAACAGCTTCCATAATGGGGCAGATCCAAATATAAAATACACATTATATATATAGAGAGATATAGATATAGATATAGATATTATTTATTTATTTTATTCTTTATTATTATTATTATTATTTATTTGAATGCACTCATGCCCATTTTATTGGGTTGGATTATATGAAAACCCAAGATTAGAGATTATATGAACTGCTTTCAAATGGTACCAATCTTATGCGGACCTATTATTGGGTTGGACTTTAAAGATTAAATTGTGCAAGGATATGCACAAGCGTTAGGATGTCTGGCAGCTTTTCGTGACTCCCATCTTACTAGTGGTGAGTTCGATACCCGAGGTGTGCATGTGTGTTTGTTAGACTTTAGCCTCCTATTTTCACTAAAAAGTTTTGCAAATTGCAAAGATTTTGTCTCAGCATTCTTTCAAATCCCCATGTTAAAATAAAACGGAACTAAAAAAACCAGGTAAGGGCCTTTCAGCCACATACTAAACTTATTTTATTTAAAATCTAGTTTTATTATAAAGCTAAGCTGGACTCTAGATTGGCTCGACCCGAGTAGTGGTGATCATGCCCATGGATCAGACTGACTCTGGTTCGAATCAACACTGGCTCCATCTCAAATATCTCACAAGCAGCTTGGCTCACTTACACCAGGAACTGCATTGTCAACGAGATGAGATGATCGGTATATAACACTCGAGTTACAAGCCATCCGATAACCTGAGATTTGTGAGTGGGGCCCACTCAGGACAATGCAATGGGTCGGTCGAACTGGAACTAGACCGAACCGAAAACCATCAAACTCGAACCAGAAATCATAATCAAACTGGGTATGTTTGCCTTCAGTGGGTCAGAACCAGAATCAATAGTTTTTTTCCTCTTTTCTTCTTCTTTTTTCGTGATTTTTCACGGTAATTATATGTTTTGAGACCTGAACGAATCGTAATCGGAGGTTAACCTGTTTAGAGATCGGACACGTGAAGTCGGACACTTAACAAAGGCAAGGGCACTTTTGTAAAATACTATATTCATCGGCATCTCACCAGTACACACGCGATGGCTGAGTACAGAAACTTGTACTGCGGTGAATTGTAACAATGCAATCCCGTGCGTACTTCATGGAAGCACAAACAATCTTGCAGTACAATTTGTGCGAACCAGGTTCAGTATATGAATTGCTCCGCTCCCTCAACGAGAAGGAGAAAGGATAGGAGGAGGCCACTGCAGGAGCGGCATGGAAACACATGAGCTAGCGATCGATGGTCGTTCATCTTTGCTAATGCCCGCGTGTTCCCAGGTCGCCCCTGTATCGTCCTCCCCCTTCATCAATCACGAGACGAGGAGCCCTCCTTCCTTTGTTGGTAAATGCGAACGACTTTCTTTGAGGTAAATCGTTGTTTACATTGGCAGTTCACAATCAAAGTAACGCTACCACTTTGGTCAATTAGCTGAATTAAAATGCTTGAGATTACTCAAATGCTTCATGAGCATATCGCTCGTTTTGCTTTGCTTGTTGACAGGTATAAACAGTTCTTTGTGGATCCTAACCCGATCGAGTGATAGGATCATGAGGTCATGTATAAGATGGGACGACTTGAACCAGTTCAGTTTCCCTGTAAAAAGTAGTTGCTAATTCAAGAGTAGGGTTGAATCTAAGGTTCTTTTGCTGCCCATGGCTTTGCTCGTCGGCTTGAGGCGCAATGAATCTGGTGGCTGTGATCGATGCCATATAGGGGTTTTTACTTTCTAGTGCTTGCACTGTTGCTATTTTCCTCAAGGGAATGGGTTTAACTGCACTGATTGCTGCAGAAGACCAGAGTTCTCTGTATTTAAGTTAAGGGCTTATTGCTTTGCCACTTGATTGGGATTGCCATGATTGTTCTCTCCTCCAATTATGCTCAGCAAAGAAATTCATTTTTGTAATTCTTGCATCTTAAGCTAGTGTCATCGATTGGACAACGACAATGCAATTGCAGCATTACATCAACAGACAATTGCCCAAGGCACTTTGGATGCCGTTCATCCGGATGTCGTCGATTCGAATATAAGCGATTGTGTAAGGGATTCTTTGTTCCTTCGTGTGCATATCTTTTCTGCAACAAGTAGGGGTCCGACTAACCCCATCTTGAATATCAAAAAAAGGAAAGGCTTTTTCACTAATTCAACAAGATGTTTAATTTAAATTAACATCCGAATCCAATTACTTTATTTTAAATAAGTCCATTTAAGAAAGGACAGGAATAAGTCGGTTAACCAGATCGGCTTATATATGTGTGTGTGGTAGAAAATGAGCCACTCAACCCGCTTAAATGGGTGGATTAGATTGAGTCATGCAACCTTCTTGTACATCATATTGAGCGTAAGTGGCTTTCCTTACTATATATATATATATATATATATATATATATATATATATATATATATATATATATCAATTCACTTCGATTTGTGTGAGATAAGGATGTCTCATAAATAGAGACATAAAGCTAATGCAAATAAATATTGGTTCTTTTATCCTTGAATTTTTTATTAGATTTTCTTGTTTTCTATTTGTTTTAGAAAATCTATTGCAATTCATTACTTACAACTAAGAATTGCTAAAATCAGTCATACTAGTATTTAGTTAGTTTGTTTAGAACTTGACTGTGCTAGTATAAGGCATATCAAGATGTCTTCAAGAACTTGTCGATATCCTTTGCACTTTCTTTGATTACTGGAGACGACGAATAAGCTTAAAGTTTGTTGTAACTCGCACAAACAATTGTATATTACCATCTTTCTTATGGAAGAGCTTGACAATTATAATCTAAAGAAGCTTTCAATGAGAAAATACATTTTCTTTTCACCATGCTTCCATATGTCCTCACTATACTTACAATGGAAGAAGCATGATAAAACCCTCAAGCAAACTTATGAAAGGCAAAAGTATTACAATGATGACTATATCTGTACCGACAACATCCTATGGTCTCTTTCATTCCTACGTAACCAGGAACTACTAAAAAAGCTTGTAACAATGGTACATGATCAAAATGTCAACAAATAAGAAAATTTTAGTTTCTCGTTTTAACAATAAATGATAGATAGCATGTCCATTATAGAAAAGTTTCATGAAGTAGAAAGAATCTTATATAGTTTTAAACATTATAATATGAATATGGATGATATCATTGTCATGTTCTTTATCGTACACAAACTTCTTCTTCTTAGAAAGTTTTCAAAAATTCTTTTAAATACATGAAGAAAGATATCTCCTAAACAATTAGGAAATCATCTTAATTTTGAGAAGATTGTTGAAAGAAAGATGATTCTAATTTATCATTGTACCCTCAAAATGTTAAAGTTGAGATTTTGTCAAATATCAATGTCAAAATGGTAAAGTCACAGAAATGTAAAAAATTGTTATTATATTTGAAGTGAACTTAGTTGAAGACAGTGGTTCATAGGGTTGACTTTAGAACAACTCGTCAGTCATATGTGAATTTTTTTTTTGGAAGTCCATGAATGAAGAAGACAAACTCATATTATACATGCACAAAACAATTCAAGTAAAATGCAATAGATTTGTGTAACTCAAGTTCAAGTTGGATAAAATTCTTACTCTTATAAATATTTTATATGTACTGGATGTAAGAAAGAACATGATGTCTTTATCTTTATAAAATAAACATAGTTTTAAATGTGTATTTGAGGGAGATAAGTTTATCTTATAAAAAAGAAATGTGTTTGTTGGGAAATATTATCTTTGTAATGACATGTTTAAAGTTTTGTTGCAAGCAATATAGCTTAAATGTGTTACCCCTATTGAATTTCATTGATTAAGAATCAATTCATTTAACTAAACTATTGCAAGTGCACGACCCCAATGTCAACTTCACATTTTAACTGATCTTCTATGGTTTACATGGCTTTCTCAACTTCTTAGTTAGCATAGTAGAGGAAAAATCTTCTTTGAAATTATCTTGGTTGTCTTTTTTGTATTAATAAGGACATCTTTTAATGAATGTTATCATTTGATATTTGTGATTGTAAGCATGTATGTGTGTGTCTATGTGTTTATACAAGCACAATCTAATGCAATAAAATGTAATTTTTACTAGTTTAGATTTCTCGATCATAAGGTCTACCTCAAAGGCGTGGGAAGTACCTTCCCAACAAGTAAAATTTAAACATTTTGCAATTAAGTGATGGTGCTCCTTCTCGAAAGACATAAAGGAATCATATGAAGACAAGATTTAAAGTATAGAAACAATTTACCAAGTTTATGTATGGTTAAGTGATCTCAAAGCAAAATACAATGATTATAATATAGATTTTGGTTGTGACTCGAAGAACAATAAGTTCTTAGAAAATAGGTAATTTATCTTGATGAAATATCGATTAACCTTAAGTTTAAAATGTCATATAGGTAAACCATATCACTTGACTTATGAACTTTATATGGATGAAAAAGTCCAGTTGAAGAACTTTTCGATAATAAAAACTCAAAGCATATTTTTACAACGAGTGAACTATATGTACATCACAACCCATTTTATTAATAATAAGTAGAAGTTACGTAAAAAATATTATTTTTTCTTGAATATCTAATCACAAGAACAATTGTATCGGTAGGCTACTTGTTGATTGCTTGCTTGAGTAGGAGAATAAACAAGTATTTGTGATTATAGTAGACAATGCTAATTCTAATGATGTTACTATTTTATATTTAGAAAATAAATTTATAAATTTGGCGGCTAGTATTGGAAATTGTAATTTTTTCATCTAAAATATAGTTCACATATGATAAAATCTAGTTATGCAAGATAATCTGAAGGAAGTCAATGGGTTAAAAAAAATTATAAAATATATTAGGCAATCTCCAATGAATATACAAAAGTTCAAAGAATGTATTGAAGAATGTGATGTTTAATGTAAGACTCAATTGTGTTTAGATATTGTGACTAGATGGATTTCGTCTATAAAATATTAAGTGCTATCAAAAATTTGAGTACGATTTGAGCATCATCATCGTCATGAATCACAAAGCAATTTAAAAGAATTGGAAATAAAACCACCACACAAAATGGTCATTCCACACTAAAGATATCAAAAAGACATGAATGCCATCATACTTACATCATAACACAATCATTTGCAAGAAAAAATAAAACATGTATTATCGAGTAGATAATGAAATCACGATATAAATCAATACGAGACGATTTTAGGTATTTAAATAAGAAGTATAAGGAGAAGATAAAAAAGAGAAGAAAAGGTAAGAAAGCGAGAAAAAGAAAAGAGTATTGTGTGAGACGAGAGATGGTTGTTTCTCCAAACTAAGGCGAGAATGATGACTCGTCGGTGGAGACGTGAGGCCCAAGCCCAAGTCGAGCGACCCACCACCGGAGTTAGGCCGCTTTTTCAGTTGAGAAAAGGGCCATCGAACTCAAGTTCCATGAGCCCCACTTGATGCTCTGTCTGATTCGTGCATGGATTTGGTTCCTGATTCTTGCTGTCCCAACTCAGCCGGCACCATCAATCAAACACCCTTGAGTACTCGGACGCTGTACTTCTTGAGAATGGACAGGACGACCCGTATCCATATGGGTTAACCTGATCCAAAACCCAAATTAAAATCGTAATGTGTCGAATCCCTAAGCCCTTCCCCTTTCACGATATCATCTCTCTCTCTCTCTCTCTCTCTCTCTCTCTATTTTCCGGTGAGTCGGAGACTGCTAGGCGCGGTTTTGACAGGGAGGTGGCAGTACGCTGGCACCCATCGGTGGTACTCTCTCTTTCTCTCTCTCTCTCTCTCTCTCTCTCTTCTAGCAAGGCAAAGTGGTCTATCTCTGAGGCCGTTTCGGTATTATTAAGTTATTCTCTTGATCCTTATCACTCTGTATATATTTGGCTGTTTTAATATTCTTAAGATCTGGTATCGATCATGACGCATTCTTTTGGAGTTCCCTCAAATGAGTCGGTAAAGGTACATCTGATTCCCTATATTATAGATAAGGAATGGAGTCGGTAGAGGCACATTTGATTCCCTATATTATAGATAAGGAATGGAGTTGGTAGAGGCACATCTGATTTCCTATTTTGATTATATATTGCAGTCTATTGCCTCCTATTCTATACAGATGAGATTCTGATATCTTGCATCCTGTTCAGTGTTCCTGAACTTAATATTACTCTGGTGTTCTTCAAATATTCTCATCCTTTTTTCAATGTTTTTTTGTGCTTCTCATATGCATGTGTATAATTTTCGTTAAAGCATAACATCTAGTATTGTACAAAAAAAGGTTACAGTACAATAAAGTAAGCATTGTACACCTATCATATTGTTGGGCCTTTACCATACAGATTGCATATAAAATGGATCTAAATTTTAAAACCAAAAAGGAACCAAATTCAATAGGTAACCGAACCAAATTAGTTCAGTTATTCGGTTCATAAGGGAGCATTCCCTTACATTCTTCATGAAAAGAATCCCACTAGATTCTAGTAAATACCTGATTAATTCTCCAATCGACATTATCTTGTTCTCCTCTTTTTGCAATTTCACAAAGCTTTGGCAACGAGGCAATGGAACGATCATCGTCCACAAGCAAAGTTGAGAACCAGCATCAAGGGCACAATGGCAGCATCATCACAATGCCCCCACTTTTACCTAAACCCAAACTCGTTTAAGCCAAGTTTAAGCTTGAAATAAACCCCTAACCAATAAATCCAGCATAACCCAAAACCCCATCCAAACTTTTACCAACTCCAACCAAACTTATAATGAATAACCTATTCCTTTATAACTAGAGTAGGACTAAAATCCAAATCCAAATCCAAATCCAAATCCAAATCTAACAAACCAATTATATTTATACCCCGTACATCACATGTTCAAAACTCAGTACTAAATTGCAGGAGTGTTTCTACGCAGGAACCCATCATTCACCATTGTAAGATCCCCAAGTTGCTATTGAGCTTCAAACACAATCTAAACGTGTCGGACACGGTTGTCCCTTGAGGTCAAGGGAAATATATGATTGAAGGTCGTGTCATTAGCGTTAGCGTGTCAATGATTGCATGATGGGACACGTATATCGACTTAGTTGGACACGTGAGCCCGTTCCTTTGGTAGATAGTAGAAAAGGGAGGGAATGCATCTCTTCCCGCAGGTTCACGCCCTCGCGTACGCGGGTCTTCTCTTTCCATCTCGGAGATCCGCCACTGTCGTGGTCTATCTTTTCGTCCGACCTCAAATCCATTGGGCTTCCGGCGGCATCCGACTAGCTGGACTGTATCTTGCGGTAACTTCCCCTCCCTCCCCCCTCTCTCTCTCTCTCTATAACCGATCATGCATATGATGGGGAAAAGTGTGGTCCTCTTCGTTTCCTATCTGCTGTTTTGCTTGCGATGAGGTTGGAGTCTTCTGTGATATTAGACGTTGGGTTTGGAGGATGTCTGGTATGTTTCGTAGATTAATCATGGTTATTCATGATTTGGTGCCAATCGATGTTTGACTCTTGATGATGTTGCCCAAACATTGGTATTCAACTCGTAGGTGTGGACAAGACAAACAAAGCCTTTCGCCCCAATTGGTGAATTCTGCAATCGTAGATCAAGAGTTCAATCTATTACAATCCACGATCTGGTAATTGGTATATCGAATTCGATCATGCAGATCGCGTTTGCATGGTTTCATTGTGCTAAATCTCTTCAGAAACCATCTCGCTGGATCTCTTTTCAGAAGTGGCTATTTTTTCTAGTTGCTTCTTGGTGTAGATTGCAATTGCTTGTTATGAATAAGTTAACACAGCTATATGACTGTGCTCCCATAGCAAATCGTACTAGAATCAAAAAAAGAAAATATTCATCTTATAAAATTGATAAATTGTTCAAATTTAGTATCACAATGTCACTACTTAAAAACCAATGACATGGTATGATCTCACGCTGAGTAAGAGACTTGTTTCGGTGGTATCCAAATTCAGATCTTTGTTCACTGCACGAACCCTCTTCCGTTTGAAACTGCATACATGTCTTTATTTCTTGCTCTCATTGTGTGGTTCAACACTTACTCCAGTTTGCCCTAGTGCGAACTTCATATCTTTCCACTGGTGGACCTCATTCTATGTGAAACTGTGCCCATGAACTTGTTCTTTGCCTTCAGTTATATGGTTCACCATTTCAATTTTCCCCTAGTTGGAGCTTCATACCCTTGCAACAAGTTGTCATTACCAACTAGAAATGCATTATTTTCTTCCGTGTGCTTCTTGTGATAGCTTCAATCTTCCACCGTCTTTAGTGTCTATGCACACCCATCTCCTATTTTGGATTTCTCTTTGACTGCTCATGGAGTCCCACTTCACAAAACTCTACTTCTTTCTCAACATGTGGTACAGTTGAGAATTCACAGCACAGGTTTATGTCTAATTGTTTAAAGTTTTGGTGTATGTGAATATTGAAAGCTAGGTACTTTATATATTTCTGGGAAAAATTATTGATGTTTCCTGGTAGAACATCAAAACTTCATTTTGGGTGTTGGATGGATGTGTGTAATGTAGGCAGCACTTGTACATGGTTCCTTATTACCTATTGTCATGCATAGTATATTTTATATGCAACCTGTATGGTAAAGGCCCAACAATATGATAGGTGTACAATGCTTACTTTATTGTACTGTAACCTTTTTTTAAATGAAAGATTTCAAAAATTAGTAACAGTGTGGCTGCGTCACACTTTTGTACTGTACCATATTGTATAATATGTCCCTATTTCTTAGTTTGTGAAGGCCATTTGTGATATGGTGTAATATTGTATGACCAATGGTGTTTGATATGATACTGTTGGAATATACACATGATGTGTTACAAATCCACCCTTATAGGTAGGCTTACACTTTAATAGTGTGTTTCGATTCAACTAGGTTCATTTACATGATTTTTTTTTCGTGCATGTTGTATCTAAACTGTGTGGTTTTCAGTTGGTACATTTTGTGTTGGACTTGTTTTGGCCTTTTGGAGAATAAAGCTATGAATATATACCTTTCTTGTTATTGGGCAGCCATTCTTGTATTTGTATTAGTTATCCATTCTTGAATAGATCCCTAAACTAAGTACTTCCTTCTAATTATAATTGTAGTGTTTGTTTCCACTTTATTTCAATCAAGCTACTCGTTGAAACTTCACTTCTCATAGTTCTGCATCCTTCATCTTTTCTTGTAAGTGATCCTTAGACAACTTTTAATGGCATTTGCTTAAATTCACTTTCTTGGTCTCCAAATTGGCGCATTATTGTAACATGTCTTGCATCCTTAGCAGGCATGCCGTAGGCATCTAGGCTCTATCTTGGATCAGTCCATTCAGTTTGGAGACGATGTTAGTCACTGTAATTAGTTCTTGCAAGCCTAGAAGAGTGTTAATCTTATTTGATCCGACTTTATTGAATATCAACATGAATGAGCTGACATCAATTTAAGCAATAAGTATGTTTGGAAAACATGTGATAAAAGCAACACGGGAATCAACTAGGAATCAAGGTCATAACTAATCTTACATGGTATGAGAACTAAAACGGGTGGGAAGTTTAAAAGTGCTGAATCGATTGGGGTGTTGGATAGGTTGAATAGAAAATGAGTGTAAAACACAGAAAGAGAGAAGAAATGTTGAAAATGAAGAAAAAGAGCAAGAGCAAAAACTAACGTTTAAGTGTCTGCATATATAGGCGTATATGGTGTGTGTGCGAATCAATTGCGGTGTTGGATGTATTGAATAGAAAATGAGTGTAAAACACAGAAAGAGAGAAGAAATGTTGAAAATGAAGAAAAAGAGCAAGGGAAAAAGCTAACGTTTATGTGTCTGCATACATAGGTGTATATGACTATATGGTGTGTGCGTGTGTGAGAGAGCAAATGATGAAAAAGAGAAAGAGCAAAAACTAACGTTTATGTGTCTGCATATGTAGGCATATATGGTGAGAGAGTGGTAAAATACAATGGGAGAAGAATTTCAAGAAAACAAGAGAAAGAATCCCCCCTACCGCTCTCCCTACACACACATATAGGCAAACAGAGAGAGGGTAAAAATATCTGTCTTGATATTATTATTTTCCTAAACTCTGAACATAAACACATTGCATTGCCGGTCCCAAGCCCGGATAAAGGAGGAGGGTTGTGTTAGGCTTCCGACAGCCAGCGTAAAACTTCGTCGGATTTTACAACATGGATTACAAAAATTATGAGCATTGCTTTGGGGCGTCCCCGCCTAGCGACATGCTGCAGAGCCCGAATGCAGTAAGAAGTAAGCAAGGGCCACTACATTTTCGCCTTAATGTAGTGAATCAATTGCAGAGAGGGTTCCCACATCATGGACGGGTGTGGGTAAAGAAGTTAGTCCCGCTACATTGCCGCCCAAATGTAGTGAAAAATTTTCAGAGAGGGTCTCCGCATTTTGATTATGGACGGATGCGGGGGGTAAGGAAGCTAGTCCTAGATAATAAGATTCGTATTGGTTTTTGGAATATCGGAACATTATCGAGTAAGCTAGTGGAGGTGGTAGATACTATGATTCGGAGAAAGATTCATATTCTATGTTTACAAGAGACAAAATGGGTTGGAGAAAAAGCAAAGGAGATAGAGGATACAAGTTTTAAATTATGGTACTCAGGTAAAGAAAAGGTTCGAAACGGAGTGGGTATTATCATAAATAAAGATTTAAAGGAGAGTGTAGTAGACATACAACGATATGGTGACCGAATCATGATGTTGAAATTAGTGTTAGGAGCAGAGGTTTTGAATATAGTTTGTGCTTACGCACCCCAAGTAGGACTAGAAGATAGTATAAAGACAGTTTTTTGGGAAGAGTTAGATAAGGTGTTTCAAAAGATTCCACAAAGGGAGATGATTTGTTTAGGAGGAGATTTAAATGGACATGTCGGTAAAGAGGCATTAGGATATCAAGGGATTCATGGAAACATTGGTTTTGGGGATATAAACGAGGAAGGTAGGGAGATTTTAAATTTTGCTATGTCATTTGATCTCTTTGTAGTCAATACAATCTTCAAAAAAGGAGAGGAACATTTAATTACTTATAAGAGTGGCTTATCACAAACACAAATTGATTACTTTCTTTGTCGAAAAAAAGATAGAGCGTGTTGTAAAGATTGTAAGGTAATTCCAGGAGAAAGCTTAACCACCCAACATCGACTTTTAGTTATGGATTTATAAATAAAAAAATGGACAAAGAAGAAAAGAGTGCATCGAGCTATTCGGACTAAATGGTGGAACCTCAAAAGCGAGAAAGAAGATATATTTAAACAGAAAGTCCTTCAAGGAGATGTTTGGAATTATGTTGGCACACCCTGTAATATGTGGAACAATATGGCTATACATATTAGGAAAGTGGCGAAAGATGTGTTAGGGGTATCTAAGGGAGGTGTACCGACACAAAAAGAAGCTTGGTGGTGGAGTGAAGTAGTACAAAATAAAATCAAGGCAAAGAGGGCATGTTATAAATTACATTATGCTAAGAAAACTAGTGAAACTTTAGAAGCTTATAAGAAAGCAAAGAAGGAAGCGAAAAAGGCCGTTAGTGAAGCAAAAGCTAAGATTTGGGATGACTTATATAAAAAACTCAACTCAAAAGAGGGTGAAAGAGATATTTTTAGGATAGCTAGGGCTAGAGATAAGAAAACTAAAGATCTTAATTATGTTAGATGCATCAAAGATGAGGAGGAAAAAATTCTAGTGGCAAATAATGATATAAGAAATAGATGGAAAAACTATTTTTATAATCTTTTTAATGAAAATAAAGACTTAGTAGAACAAAGACAGAATATATGGAATGTAAGTTTGATCATTTGGTTACTTCGGAGGACATAGAAATTAAAATTGGCACACATTGCATCCCCAAAAGGAAAGTTTTAAATACCTAGGGTCAATTTTTAAGAGTGATGGAAGAATTGATGGAGATGTTACGCATAGAATTAATGCTGGTTGGTAGGTATTCTTTGTGATAAGACGATACCATTAAAGTTAAAAGGTAAATATTATAGAGCAACAATTAGGCCTGCCATGTTTTATGGTTCTCAGTGTTGGGCAATTAATCATCAACATATACAAAAGATGTCTGTGACAGAAATGAAGATGTTGAGATGGATGAGTGGTCATACAAGAAAAGACCTTATACATAATGAGGTTATTAAAAACAAATTAGGAGTGACACCAATAGAGGATAAAATGAGAGAATAGCGTTTAAGATGGTTTGAACATATAGAAAGAAGATCAAAAGAAGAACCTGTAAGAAGGTATGAAAAACTAAATTTGGAAAGTATTTTAAAAGAGGTAGAGGACGACCACAAAAGTGTTGGAAAGAAACAATAAAAAATGATCTAGCTTATTGTGAGTTAACTGCTAACATGACACACGATAGGGATTTGTGGAAACAAAGAATCCATGTAGTCGACCCCGTCTAGTATGAGAAAAGGCTTAGTTATTGTTGTTGTTGTAGGAGCCTCCCTCAGTTCCCTAGTTGATGAGGACAATGGTATGACTTATTGCGAGTCTCCAACCTGTCTCCTTAGTACGAGAGTAACATAGTTTGCCTGTATCACAAATTTGATATGCTCATTTTTTTCTAATGCTCCTATAAATTAAGCAGAGCCATTAGATGATGGACTTGTTCAAGGATCAACTTTAAGTCCATACTTATTTATAATGTTGAATTGGTGATTGATGAGTTAACAAAATATATTCAAGATGAAGTACCTTGGTGTATGTTATTTGCAGATGACATTGTGTTAGTGGAGGAGTCAAAGGAAAAAGTTAATAGAAAATTAGAACTATGGAGAGAAACATTAGAAAGCAAAGGCTTTCGACTTAGTAGAACAAAGACAAAATATATGGAATGTAAGTTTGATCGTTTGGTTACTTCAGAGGACATATAAATTAAAATTGGTACACGTTGCATCCCCCAAAAGGAAAGTTTTAAATACTTATGGTCAATTTTTTAGAGTGATATAAGAATTGATGGAGATGTTACACATAGAATTAATGCTGGTTGGTTAAAATGGAGAGGTGCATTAGGTAGTGATAAGAAGATATCATTAAAGTTAAAAGGTAAATATTATAGAGCATCAATTAGGCCTGCCATGTTTTATGGTTCTGAGTATTGGGCAGTTAATCATCATGTACAAAAGATGTCTGTGACAGAAATGAAGATCTTGAGATAGATAAGTGGTCATACAAGAAAAGACCGTATACATAATGAGGTTATTAGAAACAAATTAGGAGTGACACCAATAGAGGATAAAATGAGAGAATATCGTTTAAGATGCTTTGGACATATAGAAAGAAGATCAAAAGAAGAACCTATAAGAAGGTATGAAAAACTAAATTTGGAAAGTATTAAAAGAGGTAGAGGACGTCCACAAAAGTGTTGGAAAGAAACAATAAAAAACTATCTAGCTTATTGTGAGTTAACTACTAACGTGACACACGATAGGGATATGTGGAAACAAAGAATCCATGTACGTGAAAACAAAGAATCCATGTAGTCGACCCCGTCTAGTATGGGAAAAGGCTTAGTTGTTGTTGTATTGGATGATGGACTTGATATAGAATCAAGTCTTTGAAAAAAGGAAAAAGCTCAAATATTGAAAAGGTACGGACCATGAAGGCACATACATGTGATTGAAGCTAAAATTAGCCTGAAACATTAGGTGTTCAAATTCATCCAGGGTGGCATATTAGAGGATGTATCCCCAATGGTAGTCCTTTAGTATACTTTCTTATTCTAACCCAAAAGTGTATGATTAGTATTGATTAAACTACTTGAAGAGAATGTGGACCCATTTTCAAAGTTTCCTGCACAGTCTTGTTTGATTTATAAGCTCAGGTGCCTTCTTAGTTCCCTAGGTTGTAGGAAACAACTTATCGGCTATGAGTGTGATTGTACAACTTGTCTCTAGGTTGCGATGTGACACAGTTTGCTTATATCATAATTTTTGATATGCTAGTTTTTGATGTTCCCCTGTGATATGTGGAACAATATGGCTATACATATTAGGAAAGTGGCAAAAGATGTGTTAGGTGTATCTAAGGGAGGTTTACCAGCACAAAAAGAATTGGTGGTGGAGTGCAGTAGTGCAAAATAAAATCAAGACAAAGAGGGCACATTACAAATTACATTATGCTAAGAAAACTAGTGAAACTTTAGAAACTTATAAGAAAGCAAAGAATGAAGCAAAAAAGGCTGTGAGTGAAGCAAAAGCTAAAATTTGGAAGGATTTATATAAAAAAACTCAACTTAAAAGAGGGTGAAAGAGATATTTTTAGGATAGCTAGGGCTAGAGATAAGAAAACTAAAGATCTTACTCATGTTAGATGCATGAAGGACGATGGTGAAAAAATTCTAGTGGCAAATGATGATATAAGAAATAGATGGAAAACTATTTTTATAAGCTTTTTAATGAAAATAAAGATGTTAGTATTAGCTTAGGAGAAGAGTTAGCCAAATCAGAAAAGTATATAAACCATAATTTCTACCGACGTATTCAAAAGAATGAAGTCAAAGAGGCTCTTAAACATATGAAGAGTGGTAAATCGGTAGGACCAGATAATATTCCTATAGAAGTTTGGAAAATACTAGGAGAAATAGGAATCACTTGGCTCACAAGGCTATTTAATGAAATATGGAAAAACCAAAAGATGCCCAAGGAATGGAGAACAAGTACACTTATACCCATATATAAGAACAAGGGAGACATTCAAAATTATGCGAATTATCGAGGTATCAAGTTAATGAGTCATACTATGAAATTATGGAAAAGAATTATCGAACGTAGGTTAAGACAAGTATCAAGTACAACACAGAACCAATTTGGATTTATGCCAGGCAGATCTACTATTGAAGCGATTCACCTTTTGAGACGTCTTATGGAACATTTTAGAGCAAAAAAGAAAGACCTTCACATGATATTTATTGATCTAGAAAAAGCTTATGATAGGGTACCGAGGGAGGTTCTTTGGAGAACTTTGGAAAAAAGAGGTATCCCATTGACATATATTAACCTTATAAGAGACATGTATGATGGTGCAAAAACATGTGTGAGGACTCATGAAGGAACGACAGACTTCTTTGAAGTTAATATTGGGTTACATCAAGGATCAACTTTAAGTCCATACTTATTTATAATGGTGATGGATGAGTTAACAAAACATATTCAAGATGAAGTACCTTGGTGTATGTTATTTGCAGATGACATTGTATTAGTGGAGGAGTCTAAGGAAAAAGTTAATAGAAAATTAGAACTATGGAGAGAAACATTAGAAAGCAAAGGCCTCCGACTTAGTAGAACAAAGACAGAATATATGGAATGTAAGTTTGATCATTTGGCTACTTCAGAGGACATAGAAATTAAAATTGGCACACATTGCATTCCCCAAAAGGAAAGTTTTAAATACCTAGGGTCAATTTTTCAAAGTGATGGAAGAATTGATGGAGATGTTACACATAGAATTAATGCTGGTTGGTTAAAATGGAGAGGAGCATCAGGTATTCTTTGTGATAAGAAGATACCATTAAAATTAAAAGGTAAATATTATAGAGCAGCAATTAGGCCTGCCATGTTTTATGGTTCTGAGTGTTGGGCAGTTAATCATCAACATGTACAAAAGATGTCTGTGACAGAAATGAAGATGTTGAGATGGATGAGTGGTCATACAAGAAAAGACCGTATACATAATGAGGTTATTAGAAATAAATTAGGAGTGGCACCAATAGAGGATAAAATGAGAGAACATCGTTTAAGATGGTTTGGACATATAGAACGAAGATCAGAAGAACCTGTAAGAAGGGTAGAAAAACTAAATTTGGAAAGTATTAAAAGAGGTAGAGGACGACCACAAAAGTGTTGGAAAGAAACAATAAAGAATGATCTAGCTTATTGGGAGTTAACTGCTAACATGGCACACGATAGGGATCTGTGGAAACAAAGAATCCATGTAGCCGACCCCGTCTAGTATAGGAAAAGGCTTAGTTGTTGTTGTTGTCTGAACATAAACACAGAAGTCTATATCTATGATTAGTATTCTTTAAACTATTTGAAACAGATATAGACAGTATTTTCAATATTTCCTTTACTATTGTTGCTTGTTAGAAAAAGCTTATGATAGGGTACCGAGGGAGGTTCTTTGGAGAACTTTGGAAAAAAGAGGTATCCCATTGACATACATTAACCTTATAAGGGACATGTACGATGGTGCAAAAACATATGTGAGGACTCATGAAGGAATGACACACTTCTTAGTAGAACATGTAGAACACATTGCATCCCCAAAAATTGGAAATTATGTATCAAGTTAATGAGCCATACTATGAAATTATGGAAAAGAATTATCGAACGTAGGTTAAGACTGTAAATATTTGTCGATGATCAAAGGTTGATGTAGCACGAATCAATATCACCAAGTCGCCAAGAGTCAAATGACATTCACTCACGAATGTCTATCTTCAAGAATGACTAACAAGAGCGGAAGCATACACAAAACCAATCAAGAAACAGTGCAAGACTGCATGATTTATTCATAGAATGATCTAGTATTTATAGAGTATGTACATTAAAAAAAGGAATGAGAAAGAATGAGAAACAAGCAAGAAACAAGGCAAGTGCTGGCCGGCCAGCACTAGCCGTTGGTATCCAACGACTAGTTGTTGGCCTGGCCAGCACTAGCCGTTGTGCTGTGCTCAACGGTACTGGCCAGGGACAGTGTGGCCCTGGCCCTGATCCTTGTATCAAACAAGGGTTGCACGGGCCCGACTGGCCTATGCCCCTATTACATTAACAACCCTCCTCAAACTTTACGGGGTATACACAGAAAGTTTGTCTAATAAGAACTGAAATCGAGAAGCTGAGAGAGATTTGGTGAATAAGTCTGCGAGCTGCATCTTCGATGTGACATAGCAAAGAGAGATCTTCTTATTTAGACACCCTTCTCGAACAAAGTGGCAGTCCATCTCGATGTGCTTGTCCTCTCATGAAAAGTGTTGTTGGAGGCAATGTACATGACGCTTTTGTTATCACAATACATGATGGCGGGATGTGTGACATGGATGCCCATGTCTACTAGAAGGGCTGTGATCCAGGAGATCTCCATCGCAACTATAGCCATAGCTCGATACTCGGCTTCTGTGGATGAGAGGGACACCTTCTGTTGCTTTTTGCACTTCTAGGAAACAAGAGATTCACCTAAAAAAACACAAAAATCAGTTGTAGAGTATCTATTGTTGACATCTCCACCCCAATCAGCATCCGTATAGATAGATAAACCAAAAGATGAAGAGGAAGTTAAGAGGACCCCCTTGTGGGCAGTGTTTCTAATATAGCGAATAATCCGCAAGACAACACTCATATGAACAGAGGTAGGGGCCTGTTGAAATTGACTGGCTGTGTGTACTGCATGAGAAATGTCTGGTCTAGTAATGGTGAGATAAGTGAGTGCACCTATGAACTGTCGATAAGGGGTGGGGTCTTCTAATTTCTCACCATCAGTGGCACGCATTTTGGTGCCTAGGACTTCGGGTGTGTCAACAACCTTAGTATCTGTAATACCGGATCTTTCACCAATATCGATAACAAACTTGGTTTGAGACATAAAGTATCCACAACTATTTTTGGTTATCTCAATACCCAAAAAATAATTTAGCAAGCCCAAGTCTTTCATATCAAATTCGTGATGCAGATTAAATTTAACTTCAGCAATTCCCACTTCATCACTTCCTGTGATGATCATGTCATCCACATACAAAAGCAAGATAACAATATCGGATTGTGTTTTTCGTACAAACAATGCAGTATCAATATAGCAAGTCACAAAATTATGCGAATGCATGAATTTTTCAAATCGATCAAACCAAGCTTTTGGAGTTTGTTTCAGACCGTACAAGGCTTTTCGTAATTTAAGGGCATGACCAGGAGGAGGACTCATGAAGACTTCTTCATTCAAATAACCGTTCAAAAAGGCATTCTTGACATCAAGTTGGTATATATTCCATTGCTTGATGGCACTAATGGTGATGAGAATTCTAATTGTGGTAATTCTAGCTACGGGAGCAAAGGTTTCATCATAGTCAATTCCATATTCTTGGGCATAACCTTTAGCAACTAGTCTAGCCTTGTATCTTTCAATGTGACCATTGCTGTGAGTTTTGATTTTATATACCCATCGACATCCAATGACTTTCTTATCTTTAGGCAGGGTACAACTATCCATGTCTGAGCCTTATCTAGGGCATTGAGTTCATCTTTCATAGCATCTTCTCATTCCGAAATACCTTTTGCTTGATGATAGAACCTATGTTCCTTAACTTGACAAAGGGTGGCAATCAAATTTCTTCGTTGTGGTTCAAATGTTTCATATGACACAAATCGCTGAGGTGGTCTAGATACCCTGGGTTCTAGGCTTGTAATACTAGGTTCCGTGTGGGTTTCATGGGTTGTTCTGGGTTGTCTTGTATAATGTTAGGGGAAGGGTTCAACAATTGACCGAGTATCAACAGTGGTGTGTGAAATATCATTGTTGTCAATATGATCTTGAATGTTTTGATGATCTACTGAGTCACAATCATTATCTTCTTCTAGCTCAAAAACATCTTTGGGAATAAAAGGTTTCGAATTTTTCAAGGATTTGGACTCATAATATATGTCATGTTCAAAGAATTTTACATCCTTGGACACATACAATTTGTCTTCCATAGGGTCAAAACACCTATACCCCTTTTTGTCAATTCCATAACCGAGGAAGACACATTCAATAGCTCTAGGTGACAATTTATCATTCTTGTCTGTATACACAAAACATCTACATCCAAAAACCCTAAGTCTTTCATAATATGGAGGGATGTTATACAATTTTTCGAAAGGTGAAGCCTTCTCAAGGTTAGATGAAGGCATTCTATTTATAAGATATATGGCGGTAAGAGTGGCTTCGGCCCATAAGAATTTAGGAACCTTACTAGCAATTAACATAGTTCTACAAGTTTCAATGATATGTCTATGTTTTCGTTCCGCTAGTCCATTTTGTTGAGGTGTTTTAGTGCATGATTTTTGGTGAATAATACCATTAGTTTCAATAAATTTCTGAAATTCATTAGACATGTACTCTCCTCCCTAAAGATTTTAATGGTTGCTCTAAATTGGTTTTTGATCATGTTACAAAATACTATAAATTTTTCAAATACTTCGAATTTGTGTTTTAAGAGATATATCCATGTAAATCGAGTAAAGTCATCCACAAAAATCACATAGTATTGCAATCCTCCTTTAGAAACAACGGGCGTGGGGCCCCAAACATCAGAATGTATTAAATCAAAAGCTTTCTTTGATACATAGTTTCTTTCTCCAAATGGAAGATGATGCATTTTTCCAAGAAGACAATCTTTACATTCAAATTTTTTCTCTTTAATTCTTTTCATCAAAGGAATGTTACACAATTTTTGAGAGTCCAAGTGTCAAAGTCTTTTATGCCATAGCATAGCATCTTGGGTTATGTTACAAAAATCCGAATTTGGCATAACAAGATAGTCCATTTTGTATAGTCCACTTTCTCTATGGCCTTGGCCAATCACCTTATTCGATAGGTGATCCTGCACCACACAATGTTTGGATGAGAAAGTGACTATACAATTGTTATCACATATTTGAGCAACCATCGGCCGTAAACACATGCTTTCCAATGGTTTCACAAAAATTAACCAAAGAATCTTCACTATGTATCATATGAAAAGATGCACCGGAATCTAAAAACCAAGACATATCTTGCGAAGTAGATAGAACATTTTTGGAGATGTTTGCTTTTTCTTTAAAAATTTCTTTTATATACGCTTTTATGTTGTTGGGTACGACATCTCCTTCTTCCACGCTTCCCACGTTTCCACCCCTTTTCCAAAGTAGAGGACAAATGGTTTTAATGTGTCCACTTTCTTTGCAATAATGGCAAATTGTATCCTTGTTAGGCCATGGTCCCGTGGGCTTCTTGAATGTGCCGTCATTGTTCTTGGTATGTGGAGGCTTGTAAGTCTTCAAATTTGCTCCGGGTCTTGATGCGGCAAGTATGGCTTCTTTGGCAACATGCATGTTTTTCAATCTTGTTTCCTCCATAACAAGATCGGCAAGAAAGGTGTCTCCTCTAGGTCTAGGTTTCCCATGTATAAGGCTTGATCTAATGTTTTCAAATTCGTCTCTTAAACCGCGCATAAACAAGAAAAAATATTGATTTTCCAAAAATTCTTGAAATTCGTCTAATTTGTGAAGTTTTTCAAATTTGTCAAAACTCCTTAATTGAGTCCAAAGTTTCGAAAATTTATTGTGATAATCCTTAATGCTTAGGTTCTCTTGTTTGAGCATAATCATTCTTTCCATAAGATCAATTTGAAAGACAAAATCATCTTGAGAATGAAGCTTTTTCAAATATTTCCACGTTTCGAATGCATTTTCAAAAGCATTAATCCGATTTCTAAGTTTTTCATCCACATTTTGACAAATGATCCATGTGATTTTTGCATTCATTTTTTCCCATAATTTCAAATCGGTTTTGAATTTCTCACGTGCTTTGATGATTTCATCATCATCCAAGCCATCAATGTCCAAAATTGGTTTCTTTTATAGTCCCATCAATGTAATCCCAAAAATCTTTTGATAAGAAATATTTTTTATTGTTCTAGCCCAACTTTGATAACTTTTTGGGCCTAGAATACATCTAAAGGACTCATTTTTGCCTTCCATTTATGTAAAAAATGAATATTTGAGACTAACCTCAAGTTTGATGCAAATCTTCAATTTTCGCACTTTCGGCATGCTTCTCGATGCACTCGTTTTCTTCAATCCGAGGCTCTGATACCATGTAAATATTTGTCGATGATCAAACGTTGATGTAACACGAATCAATATCACCAAGTCATCAAGAGTCAAATGACATTCACTCACGAATGTCTATTTTCAAGAATGACTAACAAGAGCGAAAGTATATACAAAACCAATCAAGAAGCAGTGCAAGACCTTATGATTTATTCATAGAATGATCTAGTATTTATAGAGTACATTGTACATTAAAAAAAAAAAAAGGAATGAGAAACATGCAAGAAACAAGGCAAGTGTTGGCTGGCCAGCACTAGCCGTTGGGTTGTGCTCAACGGTACTGGCCAGGGATAGTGTGGCCCTAGCCCTGATTCTTGTATCAAACAAGGGTTGCACGGGCCCGACTGGCCCGTGCTCCTATTACATTAACAAAGACAAGTATCAAGTACAACAGAGAACCAATTTGGATTCATGCCAGACAAATATATTTTGAAGCGATTCACCTTTTGAGATGTCTTATGGAATATTTTAGAGCAAAAAATAAAGACCTTCACATGATATTTATTGATTTAGAAAAAGCATATGATACGGTATCGAGGGAGGTTCTTTGGAGAACTTTGGAAAAAAGTGGTATCCCATTAACATACATCAACCTTATAAAAGACATGTATGATGGTGTAAAAATATGTGTGAGGACTCATGAAGGAATGACAAACTTCTTTGAAGTTAATATTGGGTTACATTAAGGATCAACTTTAAGTCCATATTTATTTATAATGGTGATTGATTAGTTAACAAAACATATTCAAGATGAAGTACCTTTTTGTATGTTATTTGCATATGACATTGTGTTAGTGGAGGAGTCTAATGAAAAAGTTAATAGAAAATTGGAACTATGGAGAGAAATATTAGAAAGCAAAGGCCTCCAACTTAGTAGAACAAATATAGAATATATGGAATGTAAGTTTGATCATTTGGTTACTTCAGAGGACATAGAAATTAAAATTGGCACACATTGCATCCCCCAAAAGAAAAGTTTTAAATACCTAGGGTCAATTTTCCAGAGTGATGGAAGAATTGATGGAGATGTTATGCATTATTCTTTGTGATAAGAAGATACCATTAAAGTTAAAAGGTAAGTATTATAGAGCAACAACAATTAGGCCTGCCATGTTTTATGGTTATGAGTGTTGGGCAGTTAATCATCAACATGTACAAAAGATGTCTCAGACAGAAATAAAAATGTTGAGATGGATGAGTGGTCATTCAATCAAAGACCTTATTAGAAACAAATTAGGAGTGACACCAATAGAGATATCGTTTAAGATGCTTTGGACATATAGAAAGAAGATCAAGAGAAGAACCTTTAAGAAGGTACGAAAAACTAAATTTGGAAAGTATTAAAAGAGGTATTGGACGACCACAAAAGTGTTGGAAAGAAACAATAGAGAATGATCTAGCTTATTGTGAGTTAACTGCTAACATGACACATGATAGGGCTTTGTGGAAACATAGAATCCATGTAGCTGACCCTGTTTAGTATGGGAAAAGGCTTAGTTGTTGTTGTTGTTAGTTTTTCGTAACACTCTAATAAGTTAATAATAGTTATTTGATGGAAAATGCTGAAAACTACATCCAATACAAAGTTGAGTTGGCAATACAAGTCCGCCACCAGTCTAAACCCACAAAGAAAAGGAGACTTGTTATTGATCGCCCAAGCCTAATTCCTGATAACATTGCTTTCCTGAAATGCCGAGTCATTTGGCTTGCTTGTTGTCCAAGTATTGATAGATTTAGTGACAAAAAAATGATGAATCGACCAGCAATTAGTGTGCACATGCAATTTATGTGTATGTGCCATTCCAATATTCCGAATTCTGCATGTTTATGCAGATAGGTATTCAGCTAAACTTTTGGAAACCTTTGAATTATACTTTATTCACGTTAACAACTTAGCAACAAAAAGGCTCTCTAATCTGCAGTAGAATAACCATGCTCGTGTTTCCAAGAATCCATTGGCATAACTCAAAATTACCATCTCAAGTACATGAATTAAAGAGCATTATGGAGTGACTCCTACCTTGTAATTTTTGGATACCGTTTACCTTGTGTGATTTTAAATATTTCTCCTTGCTTGTCACATAAATAAAAGAATAGCAAGAAAATTATAATCGTGATCTTGGTCTTCAGCTGCATGAACTCCCAGTAATCATAAAGATGTCACCAATTATTTCATCATGGTCCCCCCTTGGCATCTGACAACAACTAATTCCCAGTAAGCTACATCTTTTTTTGGGCGTTTGAGTTCTTTCTTTTTTCATTCTTCCAGCTTGTAGTGTTGGCATGCGAGTGGTTTTCACAACTTTTCATGCATATTACATGCTCAGCATGACATTGCTGCATAAAGGGCTTTGTGGATAGTTAAGTGAGAGGAGTATTTACGTTAGGTTACCGTTCTGACTAATTTCAGTATGCAATCTGTTGAGAAGTAATATCGGATCCTGGATATTGGATCAGTTTTTGTTTGTTAAGTATGTGTAAATAAGGGCATATTAATCTTTTAAGTTATAAAGTCCTTATAAATATCAACTTAAGGTGTAGGGTTTAGTGTGAAAAAATAGGCAGCAGCCTGTAGGACTGCCGCAGACTGCATATTCTTGTTTCTTGAGATTGGGAGGTTATATCCAATCTTATTATATCAATAAGATTTTTCAACATGGTACCAGGGCATATTTGATCCTCAAATCAGCCCTGATGAATTGCTGGTAGTGGAGCAGATTCTAGAAGAGGTGCATCCAATCACAGGTGAAATCTATTTTTTTGTTTCGTTGCAGAAATCAGTCAGTAGTTATAAATCGACTGGCTCTCTAAGAGTTTAGGTAGTCAACTCTTAACATAGTAGATTTTTTTCTGCAATTGTGTGTGGGTGCAGAAAATTTTGGAACATGTATTCAAATTATACAATCTTATTATTGAAGGATTGCATAAAGGGGGAGTATAGCAAATAAGGGCAAATATATTGAAAGTCCATATGTTAGCTTTGATCTACCGACAGGAGAGAAGATTCATAATTTTCATATTACTAACATTAAATTGGATGGCAAAAACTACCTTGAATGAGCCAAATCTATCGAATTAGCAGTCATTGCGAGGAAGATGAAATTATCTCCACAACGTCCTGATGATAGCGACCCTAATTATCCCAAATGGAGGAAAGAATATTTATGTACCTAGATTCAACTAGTTACATTTGGAAAGTTGTATCTAAAGCTTATTTTCAAAAGAAAATATTGCAAAAGAGTATGAAAATATGAAAGTGTAAGCAAAGAACTAGAACTATCAATGACTATTACGTAGAGTTGTGTGGACTATGAGATGAGTTACAATTCTACACTATTGTCAAATGCTCAGCTTGTTCCAAGGAGAGAAATGAAGAATCTAAAAAACGTAAAGTATTTGATTTATTATGGGGAGTTACCTCGGAATATGAGGCCCTTAAAATCAACATTTTGGGAATAGAAAAACTAGCTTCCCTTAGAACCATGTATTCATTCCCTATTTCTTAAAATAGAGTATAGGAGGGGATTGAAAAAGGAGAATAATGTAGATGCTGACAAGTTTTCGTTCCTTGGAAAAAATAAATTTTAGGATAACCATGGGTGAGGCCATAATACTCTAGGTAGAGGTTGTGGTCGCCTCTCTTTTTAAGAAAAGGAAAAGCTAAAATATTTACATTGTGGCAAGAATCATCACACAAAGGACCAATGTTGGGATTTAATCGGTAAGCCTAATTTCATTAAAAATAAAGGGAACTATGCTCATGTATCGAAAGTTTCCTCAGACAGGCATACACCATTATCGCATTAATGAAACATATCGAAGGCATGGAGTCAAGACTTGGTGATAAACCTTCCAAGTCCACACCCCATGCTATTATGACTCAGAATTCATATACACCACTGAGTAATTCTATTACTTCTACATCTAGAATTTAGGTGGTAGTCTTTGGAGCAATTGATCATATGGTAGGAGATAAAACATATTCCTCCGGTTATAAAGTGCTCCATAATAAGAAGCCCATTCGGTTGGCAGATGGGTCCCAAACATGCATGATAGGAAAGGGAATTGTGGAAACTTCATTAGTCCATATACCTGATGTATTCCATGTCCTAAGCTTTCCTGTTAACTTATTATATGTCAGTTGTTTAACAAAACATCTTAATTATTTAGTCAGATTCTCTTTTTTGTGTTAATATGGCGAAGGTCATTGTCATGGTAGCTTGAAAAGCCCCATACAATGTGTTTTTCAGGATTTGAAGATGGGGAAGGTCATTGGTGATGGTAGCTTGAAAATGGGGCTATACATATTGAACAATTGCACGACTAAATGTCCTTTTGGCATGTCTTCAGCTATGACCACCAGTGGAGTAGAGATCCGATTATGGCATGAATGTTTAGGACATCTACCTGTGTCCAAATTCAGTTGTGTGATTCTTAGTCTTTCTCCTGAGTCCAATAATGTACTCATTGAATGTGATATTTGTCAAAAGGCTAAACACAAACAAGTCCCTTATTCTGGTAGCGAGTTTCGGAGGTCGCAACCTTTTGAATTGATTCATTCTGATTTTTGGGGTCCTAGTCCTATCATTTCTCTTCAACAACAATAACTAAGCTTTTTCCCATACTAGACGGGGTCAACTACATGGATTCTTTGTTTCCACAACGCCCTATCATATGTCATGTTAGCAGTTAACTCAACATAAGCTAGATCATTCTTTATTGTTTCTTTCCAACACTTTTGTGGTCGTCCTCTACCTTTTTTAATACTTTAAAAATCTAGTTTTTTTTTTATATCTTCTTACATACGTTTCTTTTGATCTTCTTTTTATATGTTCAAACCATCTTCAACGATATTCTCTCATTTTATCCTCTATTAGTGCCACCTGCAATTTGTTTTTAATAACCTCATTATGTAGTCTTTCCTTGTATGACCACTCATCCATCTCAACATCTTCATTTTTGTCAAAGATATATTTAGTACATGTTGATGATTAACCGCCCAACACTAAGAACCATAAAGCATGGCAGGTTTAATTGCTGCTCTATAATATTTACCTTTTAACTTTAATGATATTTTTTTTATTACAAAGAATACCTGATGTTCCTCTTTATTTTAACCAACATGCATTAATTCTATGCGAAACATCTCCATTAATTCTTCTATCACTATTAAAATTGACCTTAAGTATTAAAATTTTTTTTTGGGATGAAATATGTGTCAATTTTAATTTCTATATCCTCCGAAGTAACCAAATGAATAAACTTACATTCCATATATTTTGTCTTTGTTCTATTAAGTCGAAAGTCTTTACTTTCTTATGTTTCTCTTCGTAGTTCCAATTTTCTATTAACTTTGTATTGGATGTAGTTATGAGGAATTAGGCTTGGGCGATCAATAAAAAGTCTCCTTTTCTTTGTGGGTTTAGACTGGTGGTGGACTTGTATTGCCAACTCAACTTTGTATTGGATGTAGCTTTCAGCATTTTCCATCAAATAACTATTATTAACTTATTTGAGTGTTAGGAAAAACTAACAACAACAACAATAATTAAGCCTTTTCCCATACTGAACAGGGCCGGCTACATGGATTCTTTGTTTCCAGAAAGCCCTATCATGTGCCATGTTAGCAGTTAACTCACAATAAGCTAGATCATTCTTTATTGTTTCTTTCCAACACTTTTGTGGTTGTCCTCTACCTCTTTTAATACTTTCCAAATTTAGTTTTTCGTACCTTCTTAAAGGTTCTTCTCCTGATCTTCTTTCTATATGTCCAAACCATCTTAAATGATATTCTCTCATTTTATCCTCTATTGGTGCCACTCCTAATTTGTTTCTAATAACCTTGACCACTCATCCATCTCAACATCTTCATTTTTGTCAGAGACATCTTTTGTACATGTTGATGATTAACTGTCCAACACTCAGAACCATAAAACATGGCAGGCCATTGATGATTAACTGTCCAACACTCAAAACCATAAAACATGGCAGGCCTAATTGCTGCTCTATAATACTTACCTTTTAACTTTAATGGTATCTTCTTATAACAAAGAATACATGATGCTCCTCTCCATTTTAACCAACCAACATTAATTCTATGCGTAACATCTCCATCAATTCTTCCATCACTCTAAAAAATTGACCCTAGGTATTTAAAACTTTTCTTTGGGGGGATGCAATGTGTGTCAATTTGAATTTCTATGTCCTCTGAAGTAACCAAATGATCAAACCTACATTCCATATATTCTATCTTTGTTCTACTAAGCCGGAGGCCTTTGCTTTCTAATGTTTCTCTCTATAGTTCCAATTTTCTATTAACTTTTTCCTTAGACTCCTCCACTAACACAATGTCATCTACTAATAACATACACAAAGGTACTTCATCTTGAATATATTTTGTTAACTCATCAATCACTATTATAAATAAGTATAGACTTAAAGTTGATCCATGTAACCGAATATTAACTTCAAAGAAGTCCGTTATTCCTTATCATTTCATGAGTTCTCATACATGTTTTTGCACCATCATACATGTCTCTTCTAAGGTTTATGTATGTCAATGAAATACCTCTTTTTTCTAAGGTTCTCCAAAGAACACCCTTGTACCTTATTGTAAGCCTTTTCTACATCAATAAATATCATGTGGTCTTTCTTTTTTGCTCTAAAATATTCCATAAGACGTCTCAAAAGGTGAATCACTTCATGCCTGGTATGGATCCAAATTGGTTCTTTATTGTACTCGATACTTGTCTTAACCTACGTTCGGTCATTCTTTCCCATAATTTCATAGTATGACTCATTAATTTGATACCTCGATAATTCACATAAATCTAAATGTCTCCCTTGTTCTTGTATATGAGTATAAGTGTACTCACTCCATTCTTTGGGCATCTTTTGGTTTCTCTATATTTTATTAAATAGTCTTGTGAGCCAAGTGATTCTTGTCTCTCATAGGATTTTCTATACTTCTATAGGAATATTGTTTGTCCTACAACTTTACCACCCTTTATATGTTAATAGCCTATTTGACTTAATTCTTTTGAATACGTCAGTAGAAATTGTAGTTTATATTCTTTTCTGATTTGGCTAACTCTCCTACGCTAATACTAATATCTTTATTTTCTTTGAAAAACTTATAAAAATAGTTTTTTTTTTATCTATTTTTATATTATGATTTGCCACTAGAATGTTCTCATCCTCATCTTTGATGCATTTAACAAAATTAAGATCATTAGTTTTCTTATCTTTAGCCCTAGCTGTCCTAAAAATATCTCCTTCACCCTCTTTTCAGTTGAGCGTTTTTTATATAAATCTTTCCAAATTTTAGCTTTGCTTCACCGATAACCATTTTCTCTTCTTTTTTTGCTTTCTTATAAACCTCTAAAATTTAACTAGCCTTCTTAGCATAATGTAATTTGTAACATGTCCTCTTTATCTTAATTTTATTTTGTACCACCTCACTCTACCACCAAACTTCTTTTTATGCCGGTACACCTCCCTTAGATTCACCTAACACATCTTTCGCCACTTTCCTAATATGTATAACCATATTGTTCCACATATCACAAGGTATAGCAACATAATTCCAAGCATCTCCTTGAAGGACTTTATGTTTAAATATACATTCTTTCTCGCTTTCGAGGTTCCACCATTTAGTCCGAATAACTTGATACACTCTTTTCTTTTTTGTCTACTTTTGCACTTCTAAATCCATAACTAAAAGTCGATGATGGGTGATTAAACTTTATCTTTTTATTACCTTGCAATCTTTACAACACGATCTATCTTTTTTACTATAAACAAAATAATCAATTTGTGTTTGTGATAAGCCACTCTGATAAGTAATTAAATGTTTATCTCGCTTTTTGATGATCTTTATTGACTATAAAGAGATCAAATGCTATAACAAAATTTAAAATCTCCATACCTTTCTCGTTTATATCTCCAAAACCAAAGTTTTCACGAATACCTTGATATCCCAATGCCTCTTTATCGTCATGTCCATTTAAGTTTCCTCTTAAACAAATCATCTCCTTATTGTGGAATTCTTTGAATCACTTTATCTAACTCCTCCCCAAAAGCTGTCTTTATACTATCTTCTAGTCCTACTCGGGGTGCGTAAGCACAAACTATATTCAAAACCTCTGCTTCGAGTAGTAATTTAAACACCATGATTCAGTCACCATATCATTGTGTGTCTACTACACTATTCTTTAAATATTTATTTATGATAATACCAACTCTGTTTCAAGCCTTTTCCTTTCCTGAGTACCATAATTTAGAACCTATGTTCTCAATCCTGTTTGCCTTTCCTCCAACCCACTTTATTTCTTGTAAACATAACATATGAATCTTTTTCCGAATCATAGTATCTACCACCTCCATTAGCTTACCGAACAATGTTTCGATATTCTAAGAACCGATACGAATCTTATTACTCCCCTCATCTGTCCATTACTGAAAATTCGGAGACCCTCTCTGTAATTTTTTCACTACGTTCGGGTGACAATGTAGCGAAACTAACTTCTTTATCCACACCCGTCCATGATGTGGGAACCCTCTCTACAATTGATTCACTACATCAAGGAGAAAAATCTAGAGGTCCTTGCTTATTTTTCAATGCATTCAGGCTTTGCAGTGTGTCACTAAGAGGGGACGCTTCAATGCGGCTTGGGACCGACTATGCAAGGGTGATCCCTTACATGGGCAGAGTTACTCTTGTCATTTCTCTTAGTGAGTATAAATACTTTGTTTTCTTTACAGATGGTTGTACTCGATTTAGAATAATATATTTAATAAAATCAAAGGCTTAAATTTTAGCTATCTTTTAAATTATCCACTGTAAAAAAATCTTCGATCCGACAATGGGGGAGTACAAGTCTGGTCAATTATAAGACTATCTCCGTACACATGGCATTATCCATCAAACAACTTGTTCATATACTCCTTAGTAAAATAGGGTAATTGAAAGGAAAAACAAGCACATCCTTGAAGTAGCCCGTATCCTACTCATTGGGTGTAATGCTCTTAAGTTCTATTGGAGTGAAACTGTCATAACCTTAGTTTATTTAATCAATAGAATGTCGAGTTCAGTACTTTGTGGTGAACCTCCTTGGAAAATTCTTATTCCTTATACAAAATTGTTTTATCTTACCTCTCGTATTTTTGGTTATACATGTTATGTCCATATTCACCAACATGTCAGGGATAAAGTTGATCCTAGAGCCAAGTGTATATTCATTGGATACTCCAATTTTCATTAGAGTACAATTGCTATGATCCAGTTCACAAGAAAACTTATGTCTCTTTGAACATTACCTTTTTTTAGTCTACTCCTTATTATTCCTCCAAAAGGGAGCTTGTGGACTCGGCGAATAAACCTATGAATGTTCTTCCAATAAGACCTATTGAATTAAAATCATATCTTGATGAGAAAGATGAGGTTGAAGCTGCTCCTAAAGAGATCAAGGTATACAGATTTGGAGAAAGGAATTTGCTCTAAAATCAAGTTGAAGTGACGAAAGATTGCTCTTTAAATTCAGATCCTCAACTTCCCATAGAGTAGAGTAAGATTCTGAGCTAACTATTACTCTTCAGAAAGGTAAAAGAACATGTACTCTCTATCCTATCTCTCTTAATGTGTTTCTTATCGACACACTTTTGAAAACTATCAAAATTTTGTTATTAATACTTAGCTTCATCCTATGCCTAAAAATGTTGAGGAAGCAAATAAAAGCCCTCAGTGGAGGGATGCTATTCCGATTGAATTAGATGCTCTAACAAAGAACAACGCTTTACCATTGTTGATTTACCTTTTGGCATAAAATCGGTGGACTGTAAATGAGTTTATACATTAAACTATAATATTGATTGAATTCTCAAATGATATAAAGCAAGACTTATGGCTAAAGGCTATAGTCAATCCTATGGAATTGACTATAATGAAATATTTGCTCCAGTCACAAAACTTATTTCTATCAGAGTTATTTTGAATCTCCCAACTTACAAAGGTTGGGATATGTGGTAGTTGGATGTAAAAAATGCCTTTGTGATCTTAAAGAGGTTTATATGAAATTACTCTTGGGATTTGATACCAAGGAGCAGAAGAAAAATTATATAAGGCTATATATGGTCTCAAATAATCTCCTAGAACTTGGTTTAAAAAATTCAGTCAAGGTGTGAGCAGTTTGAGATACCATAAGAACCTAAATAATCATACCTTATTTATCAAGAAAGGAAAGAAAATGATATTTTAATTGTGTACGTAGATGATATCATTGTCACCGGACGTGATCTTAAAGAAATCACAAGATTCAAAAGACAACTACATTAGTTATTTGATTTAAAGGACTTAGACCGACTACACTATTTCTTGAGAATTGAAGTTTTATACTCTAGTAAAGGGGTATTTCTAACTCAAAGGAAGTACACTATGGATTTAGTGGAGGATATCAATACGAGAGATTGTAAGAAGATATTCTTATGGAAGTAAACCATAAGCTACATATCTTGATGATGACACAATGTATAGAGAGTAGGCAAGTATCATCTTGATGATGACACTATGGATTTAGTCGATTCATGTATGCTCAAATGAAAACTCATATGGATGTTGTTTATAATATATTATGGTATTTGAAAGCTACACCTGAGTTTGGTCTTCTTTATTCTAATTCTAGACATCTTAATCTTGAAGTATATTAAGATGCAGACTGGGTTGCATCACTTGACAATAAATATATTATTGGATATATTACTTTACTTGGGGCAATAAAGTTTGATAAAAGAGTAAAAACTAATATGTTGTTGCCTCATCTAGTGGTTATTGCTTTATTTAGTGTTGAAGGTGAGTATAGAGTATAGAGCAATTGCTCATGTGATGTGTGAAGGGTTGTAGATAATGTTTCTTGTACGTGAGTTGGGAATGGAGGCGCTATGTCCTATTCTCTTATACTGTGATATCAAGGCAACAATACAAAATACAAATCACATCAAATCCAGTGTATCATGAGAGAACTAAAAATACTGAGATCGATTGTGATTTAATACGAGAAAAAATAGTAAATCAAGAGTTCAAGTTGGTGTATATTAAGTATGCATATCAAAGACCATATTTCTTTACAAAAGCACTCAATAGAAGCATCCTCGCGATTGATTCTAAGTAAGTTGGATATAATGAATATCTTTCACCCAACTTGAGGGAGAGTGGGGAGTGTTGAGAAGTAATATTGGATCCTGGATATCAGATCAGTTCTTATTTGTGAAAAAATAGGCAGTAGCCAGTAGGGCTGCCGCAGATTGCATATTCTTGTTTCCTGAGATTGGGAGGTTATCTCCAATCTTATTCTGTAATATATTTGTTGATTATCAATAAGATTTTTCAACACAATCTCCTCCAGTTTCTCGTTCTTTTTGCATGATCAGGTTTTCATTTGCTTTATTCAGATTGCTGTTCACGAGACCATTGGTGCGTCATAAAGCTCAAGTGGGATTTTCGGCAGCAGCCATGGGTAAAAAGAAGGCTGATGAGGTGAGCACCACATCTACAAAAGGAAAGCCCAGGGATGCTCCTGCGGCTAAAGAAGCTGGTAAGAAAGAAAGGATGTCGGTCTCTGCTTTGCTTGCTAGCATGGACAAGAAGCCTGAGAATAAGCCAAAGACATCATCTGGAAGCTCTAAAACCAAATCCAAGTTTGGAGCGGGTGTTCGCTCTTCTTATACAGATGACATAGATCTTCCGCCTTCAGATAATGAAGAAGATGAGTATGAAGAGGGAGAGGAGACTGATCTGCCTGCTCGTCAAAAGGGACAAGGAAGGGCAACTTCGGACATTGACATCTCTACATCCATTACTGACAAAGAAATGAAGAAAAGAGAAAAGAAAGAAATAATCACAGCCCAAGCTGCGGAGTTTGCAAAACAGGAAGCTCTCAAGGATGACAGAGATGCATTCACGGTGGTAATAGGTAGCAAGACTTCGGTTCTGGAGGGAGAGAATGACCTCGATGCAAATGTGAAAGATATAACCATAGAAAACTTTTCTGTTTCTGCAAGGGGAAAAGAACTTCTGAGGAACGCCACTTTGAAAATATCACATGGTAAGCGTTATGGGCTGGTAGGCCCTAATGGAAAAGGGAAATCTACTCTCCTGAAACTGCTTGCGTGGAGGAAAATACCCGTACCCAAGAATATTGATGTTCTTTTAGTAGAGCAAGAGGTTGTTGGTGATGAAAAATCCGCACTGCAGGCTGTTGTCTCTGCTAATGAAGAGTTGATGAAGCTTCGTGAGGAGGCATCCAAGTTACAGAGCCTCTCTCTTGATGATAGTGAGAATGACATGGACTATGGGGAAGCTCTGGCAGAAGTTTATGACAAATTACACTTGATGGGTTCAGATGCTGCCGAAGCGCAGGCTTCTAAGATCCTTGCAGGTTTGGGCTTCACTAAAGAAATGCAGGGTCGCCCTACCAAATCCTTTAGTGGTGGTTGGAGAATGAGGATCTCACTCGCTAGGGCTCTTTTTGTACAGCCAACTCTTCTATTGTTAGATGAACCGACCAATCATCTTGATCTTAGGGCTGTCCTCTGGTTAGAAGAGTATCTTTGCAGGTGGAAAAAGACGCTGGTGGTGGTATCTCATGATCGTGATTTTCTGAATACTGTTTGCACGGAAATTATACATCTTCATGATGAGAAACTCCACTTTTATCGGGGAAATTTTGCCGATTTTGAGAGTGGTTATGAACAAAAGCGGAAGGAGAGCAACAAGAAATTTGAGATTTATGAAAAGCAGATTAAGGCTGCCAAGAGGTCAGGAAATCGGGTTCAGCAAGAGAAAGTAAAGGAACGGGCGAAATTTGCTGCCAATAAGGAAGCTTCCAAGAACAAAGCAAAAGGAAAGGTAGCTGATGATGATGAGGTGCCGGCAGAGGCTCCGAAGAAATGGAGGGATTACAGTGTGGAATTCCATTTTCCTGAGCCTACAGAACTGACTCCTCCTCTCTTGCAATTGATTGAAGTAAGTTTCAGCTATCCAAACAGGGTGGACTTCCGCCTATCAAATGTTGATGTAGGTATCGACATGGGAACAAGGGTTGCGATTGTGGGGCCCAATGGAGCTGGGAAATCCACTTTGCTTAACCTCCTCGCAGGCGATCTTCAGCCATCTGAAGGAGAGGCAAGGAAGAGTCAGAAACTGAGAATCGGCAGGTACTCTCAACACTTCGTTGATCTGTTGACCATGGAAGAGACCCCAGTTCAGTATCTTCTGAGACTTCATCCTGATCAAGAAGGATTAAGCAAGCAGGAAGCTGTCCGCGCAAAGCTAGGAAAATTTGGACTCCCGAGCCACAATCATCTTACTCCTATTGCAAAGCTTTCAGGAGGGCAAAAATCGCGAGTGGTATTCACTTCAATTTCCATGTCAAAACCCCACATATTGTTGCTCGACGAACCCACCAATCACTTAGATATGCAGAGTATCGATGCATTGGCCGAAGCTTTGGAAGAGTTCACCGGGGGAGTTGTGCTTGTCAGTCATGATTCTAGATTAATATCCAGAGTTTGTGAGGATGAAGAAACAAGTGAAATATGGGTTGTCGAGGACGGAACTGTGAGGAAATTTCCTGGAACATTTGAAGAGTACAAGGAAGAGTTGCAAAGAGAAATAAAGGCCGAAGTAGATGACTGATGAGTTAGTTCATTCCATCTGGATATGTATTTCTTTCTCCATCATATAAGAATTGTGCCGTTTATTATCTGCACTGACATCAACGTAATTTATATCATGGGTGTTCACAAGGTTTGCTTGCGCATTCGAGGCTGTTGTATTACAAAAAGTTTTGCTATTCAATTTGAGGTAGACAGTCATGATTTTTCTTTTTTTGTCTTCTTAATTTATTGATGTTTTTTTGATTCGTAATTGAACATGCTTTCTTCTTGACACATGCTTTTTTAGTGAGTCGGATACATATTGACAATGACAATGGAGGTCTGATTGTTTATAATTGACATGTGATAAGCTTTTAGGGCAGGACTTTTTGGCCATGTTAGTGTTCCAACCACAACTGCATTGTGTCTTGCTCACCCCAACTTGCCAATACAAAACAGTTGTCTTACCATCCGAAAAACAAAGCAGAGAGTTAGAGCCGTGCAATATGTCATCACCATCCGAAATGCGTATAATCCAATTAATTGTTCACGACTGTCTAAATCATCATATCTTTTCTACGTAGCTATTTAGTTTGAAATAATTTGTTAACCAATCGAAACCAACCTCTCTGCCCTGCTTCAGGGTTTTATATAGAACATGTAGATATACACAAATTCAACTACCCAAATGCTTTTTCCTCAATCCAATGACAATACTAACACATACTCATTTAAAATTATAATTTCAAGTTAATTTACACCAAATATATGTTTACTGTTATTGGGATATTGTCATAAGAAGGTCTATATATACACCATTCTACACTAAATTAACTTTATCTCTACAATTGGTTATTTGAATCAATGCACATATCTTCATCTTTTATATTTGGTAAAATTGAACTTACTGAAACATATAAAAATGCATAAATTCACATAGGCACAAGCATGTGCGTGCACGCGCACACACACATATATAAAGAGAGAGGGTAAATTTAAGGTTACATATATAATATAAAGAGACAGTAGATTTAAGGTTACATATATAATATAAAGAGACGGTAGATTTAAGGAACCAACAAAAATAAGAAATCACAAGGAACCCATTATCTCCTCTCAATAGACATTATCGACGATAGAGGTTTGAATTGAAAATATTATTATACTTTTATATTTTACATTTAATATACCATACGCATTAAATCCTTTTTGTTTTATCACCCGAAAGATTGAAGCGGTTGTGATGTTTCTTGTGGTTGTTTATTTTTGTAGGTTCCCTAAATTTAGACACCCTCTTTCTCTATCACAGTACACATATATATGTATGTATACATATATTGTAATTAATTGATTAATCAAGATCCCACAATTGAATCTTCTCAAGATCGGGAAGTTCAAACCCTCGTGCTCTCGAGACCGGAGAAGAGGCAGGCACTCGATAATTTTTGTCGTTCCCTTTTTCCAAATACACAGCAAAATGCGGTGAGCAGCGGACTAATTGTCTGGCGCCGGCTTGCCCACAACAAAAGGGGCATCCTATATGATGACAAACACAACCCCATCAAGGTTATACACCGAAAATTATATTTAATTATTATTAATTAAACAGTGTTTGTCTCTAAGAACCCCGTCTCACAAACGTGTGGGTGTGTCTCTATCATTATTGGTGCCTAGGCAACAACACAGAGCACGAGAAGGGCCTCTGTCCCCTTTGGGACACACACACACACACACATATATATATATATATATATCGATACATTTCAATCATAGATTAGGGTGGTATGTCGTTGGTTTACATCAATCATATGTAGAAATGAGATTATTGGGCTCTAGACCATGTTTACTCTTTTATTTCTTATATTCATGTGTTATATTTGGTTAAAAGATAAAAATTGAGCCATCTTTTTAGCATTAATTTCTTCATGAATAGTGGGCTGTATATATCCATCATCCCAGGAAATAAATCCTGCAGTACTGTTTCAACATTTACAAATAGTGACATTGTTGGGACTAGTATTTCGTGGTTGCATGTGCGTAGGCATCTCTCTCTCTCTCTCTCTGTGTGTGTGTGTGTGTGTGTGTGTGTGTATAATGTGCGTGTGTCAGTATGACCATTATTAGATCTCATACTTCCTTTGTTTGCATTTTTGTAGAACATAACTATGCATGCTGATATGCACAAAATACGTAATAAAGAGGATTACCACCTAGTCTTTTTATTTAATATGTAAGATCCTATGTCAGTGACAGACCCAAGATTTTTTGTGTAGAAATTTTTCAGATTTGAAATGAGGCACATGCCTCACCCATGCGGAAGATGCTTGAAATGTTTATCCTTAAATCATTACAAATTCTTAATTATTTTGCCAAAAAAATGTAGGTAGATTGTTTTTTCCTATGCTCGAGTATAAAAATAGCATTTTTGTGGGTACTTTCTACAAAGGAAAAAATTGTGCCACTTGACTGGTACGCACACAGTCATGTATATAAGTTGGCATATACAGTAGTAAGTAGATAAATATGCACTGAGTTTAATACAATGTTTGTTAGCTAAGGCCATGCAAACATGAGCATGTGTGTGTGCGTGCGTGAATGAGTGTACGATAGAGTTTGCACGTCCATATGAGTGCTTTTCTTTATATAATTGTTCGGTTCGGTTCGGTTCTAACATTGAAACGGTGAGCCAAACTGTTATTTTTTTTTTCAAGTTAAAATTGAACCAAACCAAACCTTTCAACGTTTAGAACCGAAACAAGTTCTGACAGTTCGATTCTGTTCCTTGAACATCTCTATTGGCAGGTATTGTGGCGGGACCAAACTCAAGTTTAATTTAGTCAATCGCCCAAAAACTGATGGCAAAACTGAGGTAGTCAACAAAAGCATATGAATCCGAGTCAACAAAGTCACGAGAAGGTGATTATTTTAAATATTCAAAATAAACAAAAGTATTTCAAACAAAAAAAACCATTAAAATACTAGTTTTGTTAAAACTTGAGCTTTGGGAAAGTTCTCGGAAATAGAATAATGTCAACAATATGCTCAGAAAAGAAATTATGTATGAGCTTTTCATGAGTAGTATTGATCAGTTAATTGATAAACAAATTATCTTGGCTGTAAAAGAATACGATTTTCATTGAATGCCATTTAGTTTCTCTCTTATTAGCTTGCTGCAAAATTTTAATGCTTTCTTTAATTGCTGTAAAAATGAAACAAGCGACCATGAAATATCTACGGATGGCAATAAGGTAGGTCAATGCTCTGACCTAAACCATACCGGTGCAGGTTATATATATATATATATATATATATATAGACATCCTCTCATGTCAGACTTTACTATGATACGAGTCTTATGTGTGATCCATGAACGACACAAATCTATTTTTTATGTCAACATTGATGAGAAAATTGATGGCATTTAGTGCACACGGTGTCCATTAAATACGACGTGGAATGAATAACTTTATCACCACCATTCGATTGATAGGATATACAATGATAATAGTCAAGCAATATCGATAATCTGTTTAGCAATTTTTTTTTTCTCTCTATATATATGTTTTTCTTTTTTTTTTGTATATAACCTTGATCAAAAGCTTAGTAAAAGCTAAAGAACATGGTTGTGTTGGAAGAAAGACTAAATCTAGAAGAATTAAACTACATGGTCATTGTTTACAGCTAAGCTTAAGGTTGTTTTTAGGACTCTCAAGGAAATTCTTGGAGTACATAGCACACATTTAAATTTGGTTATTTCATAAATTTGCTTTGTAGAAATTATCTAAGTCATGCACAATCAAGTTCCGATACATCAGTTGCTGGTTTCCAAAACAAAAAATAGGGGAAAATTCTGAAATGAAGAAAATTACATTTTAACCAGACTAAGACAGCCAATATTCATCAGACATCTTGGATAGCAATCGGATATATCCACACAACTTATACAGTTTCGGATACGGATTCCGGTTAATCAAATTGGTATGGGTATCACACGTCTGATCCATTGACACCAACAAACTAGGGATGACAATATTAACCCAGCCCATGCTCCACATGACCTGAATGGATCAGGAATACCCAACCCAGTCACGTTTTTGGGGATATGATACAGTGATCCATATCAAAAATGATATCAAACACACACACACATATATATTTATTCATATTATATACACACATAGAACAAGTGGTACAAGCATAATGTTTTTTGCACATAATCTTGCAAATAGTTAATTTTATAAAAATAGTTTTATCATTCAATTTTCAAGATCAATTATGAAATTTTGAATTAAAAGTATTGTTATATTTTGTTTGTGTATTAAATGCAAAGTAGTCTAAATTTCTACTATTGACTTAAAAAAACAAATAGTAGAAATGTTTTAATAAATTCATACAATTTAAACATTACATAGTTAGTACTCTCCCTCCCTCTTTCTATATATATATATATGTGTGTGTGTGTGTGTTTGTACATAAACACACACAATACCCGCTTCTATTCTGTTACCCATTAAGTGAAAGAGAATTGAACCCGTATCGAGTCGAGAGGTCGGGTATAAGTATATCCCCTTCCGACCCGCCTTATTGCCATCTTTCTCTCTCTCTCTCTCTCTCTCTCTCTCTCTCCACCAGTGGTCTTATGGTAATTTCTAGGATCGCAAGAAACGTCATTTCAAAGTCAAAGATACCGACAGCCTCAACTTATCACCAATTAATCATTTCATGGCATTCCCGTAAATAGCTTCTAACTCCAAGGCTTTTTTACAAAGAGGCTACGGACTTCTTTTATTATTCTCACCGTCTCTCCGCCGCTCGTCGTGAATTTCCCGATCAATGAGAGAGAGAGATGAGGTGCAAATTTCACCCGTGCGACCCGGCACGCGTTGGAGTATGTGCGACGTGCCTGAGGGAGCGGCTCCAGGAGGTCATCGCCGATTGGGAACGCCGGGAATCGGCCGCTCCGTCGCTGGAGGCGGCGGTTCCCACCTCTGGAACGTCATGCCCGGAGTTTCCTCTCCCATTCCCTAGATCTGTCTCCCCGTACGTTGTTCACGACCGCGAGAGCGTCTTCTTCAGCACGCCTCAGATCAAGCATTCCTACAAGAAGGATCATTTCAAGCAGGAGAAGCGATTCTCACTTGTTTCAACCATCTTCGGCCGTGAGAAGCCGAGCGAGACGCCTGGTAGAGTTCCTTCCTCGTGGTTCTCATTCATCCTGCCTGTCCGGCACAGGAAATCGCGGCACTTCCCTGCTGGCGGTTGACGGGATTCTTTGCGCCCAAAGGATTTCGGTATGTCTTCGGGAGGCAGGAACGATGCCGGACCAGCCGAGAAAAACGACACAGCAACGACGTTGACATCAACGACAAGGAGGACAATGCAGCAGCACACTCCCTCTGGGTTTGCCTTCTGTACGAGCCCCTGGATGCAGCCGAGCCCTAACCACGGCCTTCAGGAACAAGGGATCGGTTCGGATATTCCCTCCTTCTCCGGCGAGGTGACGGTTTCCCATTCTGGGAAGTATCCCTTGGTTGCCCCTTCCTCCGGCTGCAATCGATCACGGAAACTCGACAATTTCGGGAAATTTCCTTAAAATTATCCTCAGCTTTTCCTTCTTCCCTCTTTTTTTTTTCTTCTGTTTAGCTTTTGTTGATTTTTCTTCTCAAATGTGGAAATTTTGTACAGGGAAATAGTGAAATTTTTGAAGGAGAAAAAGAGAAAGGATTCGCACACAAACCAAATCAAAGCGCTGTTAAGTTTGTTTCTTTCGGTCATTTCTACCACGCTCTTTTTCGCAATGACATTTCTTATCCCTATTTGTGGTGTCAACTATGGAAGAACGAGGAGCCAGACCGTGATCGACGAGAGGTCCTCCTTGGATCCGGTCCCGGTTTGGCCCATCGGTTCTGGGACGCAAGACAGGTCCATCGGAGTTTGGCGGTTGGTCTCACACTAGCTCAGTAACGCGAACAAACCAGTCGATCAGTCCTAGCTGGGGTTGGAAGGAAGTTGGACCGAAATCGGTTCGTGGATGAGTTGGTTTTCTAGTGAAACTTGAAAGGCAAGACAGAATTCGGACGGATATCTCAGCTCCGAGATCCAAAATTTTGATTGGAATCACAGGCTGACAATAACGGGTTTTACAGGCAGAATGACGGAAATGCCATCGCCGGTTAAAGTGGACGTTGTCATTTTGTAGAGTTCGGCAGGGGAGTGACGCCTTGGGTCCGGTTTCTTTCCATGGGGTCCTGTAATTATTCTCACTCGATCTCGTTCTCATGTAGTCTAGCCAAACCAATCATTTGGTTTGTTAAAATATTTTCGTGAAAAAAAGATAAATTGATGTGGAGGATTCTTCAAACATGACGAACGAAGACAACTATTAATCAAATGATATTGAGCACATTTCTTGTTTCTTTTCGAAAAACTAAGTGGGATATTTTTCTGTAAAATTATGCTCAATTATATATGGCAATTCGACTAAGATCTCTTTGTTATTAGGAGAAGAATCAACACGAGTCAGATTCTTTGGGGAATGTATCGAGAGAGAATTTGATTGTTCATTGTAGGAGACGATTTTATTCTTTGATGACGAGGTGACGAACTCCCAAGATGTTCTGGTCATTTGTTTGATCATGGATTGAGCATGTCCGGTTCCGGTTCACCTGCAATCATGATTGAAACCAAATAGGAGACAGGCTGGGTATAGTCATAGCTCAATGAAACGGAAACCATCAATTCTGGTTCCAGTTTGGCTTCAAACCGCAGCCCAACTAAAATCACTAAAAACATGAAAAAGGAAATGAGAAAGATAATGGGGAGCCGGACAGCAATTTGAACGGTTTGTTTAGGTTTTGAACTCAGTTCCGGTTCCGGTTTCATGGAATGAGGAACCAAGGGTAGTCGGTTTTAGGACCGGATTCAGCCGGATTTAGGCCCTGTTCTAAGAAGATCTTGAGTTGGCTTTATGATTCATTATTGGCTATTAACAAAATTATGCATTCAGGATCTTATCAATTGGTTTTTCAATATTTTTTTGTTGAAATAAGCATTGTGCAAAACTTTTTTGAACACTAAAAAAGAGCCAATTAAATGATAAAAACAGTTTTTATATTGAAAATAGACATTCTAATATTTTCGGAAAAAATGGATGCAAATTCTCTTCCGTCACTTTCCAACTAATAAAACCCTGGAATTTCCACCCATACTTAGAAATCTCGGCGAACATATTACAGACGTGCTATATTCAATTTTTATGTGCTTTAGGGTTGACAATGAAGCCAAATTCAACACGAACATGACCCGAAAAGTCTCAATTGTGTGTACCCAAGGCTGCACTAGGAAAAGTGGACCGTGTTCGTGTGAACCACCTTTTGGCAGGAGGACACATTTTGAAGAATGACCGGAAACAGGACGTCGTCATACCCGACTCGGCACAGACACAAACCCAGAAGGCCTGTGTTCATGTCTACCTAAAGTAACAACAAAAATCAGGTCATGTTTGAGCTGACTGTTTCTTGCATGAACACAAAAACACAAAAGCACCAAAAAAACAGGAGGCTATTGCTAAGTTGACACGAGGATCACCTGCTCTTCAAACTTGAAGCACAAACTTTTATATAATTTTATTGGAGAATCAAAATTCTTGATCATTTAAGTTATAATTAGCTTTTAATGCAATTTTCATTGTCAAATAAAGTTCTGATAATTACACATCTATCTAACTAATTAGGTAAAACTCTTTTTCTTCCACATCGAGAAATGCTCAACAACTACATGAGCCGGTATCAGACAGTCCGAGCCAAGCCAAGATTATACCAACATGAGCTGAGCACAGCTCGTGTCATCGGGTTAAAATGAGCTCATAGAACTATCCCGACAACCAGCAGATCATCTCATTCAACAGCTCTAGCATAATACAATAACCACACATTAAGAATTTTACTGAGATTTAATTCACATTTTGATAGCTTGACATACAACTCGTATTCGTGTGACCTTATAGTAAACATAAGTATTGTGCATGTTCCTTTATGCTCTTATAATATACTATTATATTGATCTATCGAAGACTAATAATAAATTTATCCAAATAATCACTGATATACTTTAAGAGCGTAAAGAACCGAACAACACTTGTGCTTAGTATTAAGGCGAATATAAAAACACTAGTTATATGTCAAGTTATCAAAATATCAAATTTGGTTGTGACAGGTTCAATTTCTAAATCGTACAGTCTCTGTGCAAGTGGCCTGCGCCCCTGCACCTATCACAGTATCACCAATGCCTCTTTTTTTGTACTTGTGTTTTTATTGTGGTAATTAATTACTAATAAACAATTTAGCATTAAATATTTCATTGGTGAAATAAAATTTTCTCTAAACAGAGTAATTGCCCTCACCTTCTTTCGTTGAATTATGACTTTTAGAGTCTCCAAGTATTCATGTCATAGTGAAAGTTTTCGGGAACTTTACATTTAACCCATATCATGTAGTCTTGAACATTTAGCTGCTTAAAATGCAAGAAATTTTCAGATAAATGGTCGTGTTTTCAACTTATTGAATTGATAGATTCAAGCTGTTGCCTTAATGCCTGGGTCAGTTTGATCCTGCTGAGCATGGCAAATATCACACTTAACTTTTTCCTTTATTTATGCCGTTTCGCACTTCTATGAATTTTCTATCTTGCAATTCAAATGAAACTGAATTTTCTAAAGGATGAGGAGCCAACCATTTAATGTAGCATGTAAATTGTTAAGTCAAGCATTATATGCATTATTAGTCCTAATAAAAAATGGATTATGCAACCTTTGGTACATACATCATGCTCAATCCTTTTCTTTTGAGCATGAGTATCATTTACAGAAGTTATAAAAGTGTTTGAAAAATACATATATTCATCCCCACAAAAGTAAAGGGTGAGCACAAATATGCATGTATAAGAGGTTGTGAGGTCGTAGTGTCCCATCTCTCATAAATTAGCATATGAGCACACCCATCTACACTTAAAATCACTTAAAAGTCTACACCATTTGATCACAATGATCAAAATGAGATTTGAATTAAAAAAATTAAAAGTACTTTCATACTTTGCATTAAATGCTCATGTACATTAAATACTTTTTAAAATTCAAATCTTATCATTAATCGAAAATCTTGGATGGTATAGGCATAGACTTCTCTCTCTCTCTCTCTCTCTCTCTCTCTATATATATATATATATATATATATATATATATATATATATATATATATATATAATAAGAGGCAACTTTTTATAGGCGCTTTTGTATGTGCAGAAGGCCCTCGACCAATGGTTTGTAGCATCTCCCCAAACATAAAATTTTAAACTTTTCAGGTTTAATGGGAAAACTCGTCATTGGCTCATCTAGCTCACACCTCATCTCGGTATTAGTTCAGCTTATCTAATAAGAGCAAAGAAAACCACGAGCATGGCTGTCATGTGAGCAAGCGGCTTGATTCCTATGCACTTTCAATCCGTCCGAGTAGCTTGAGGATGGAGGTGAACAACTGCGTGAGTAGCACTAGCTCGACTCGTGTTAGGTCCAGTTAAGTGCAGCTGGAGTTTACTCCACTGTAATAAACTGAAGGACCTATACCAGGATCATCTGTTAAACAAGTTAAGCGGTTTGGTTGCAGATCAGCTATGCTCATTCGGAAAAATTCTTGCTTGCTTGTTTTTGCCTGCACTGATATGACCTTTTGATCACAAATTTACAGTGGTGAAGCTTGCACTTGTACTGAGGTCATACTCGAGCTTGAGATCAAACCCGAACTCAAACTGTTTATTTCTACAAGCACACTAGTTAGCAATTTCAAAACTCATAATCCCATTTTATACTAGCCAAGCTCGCTAAAGTTCGACTCATGGTGTGCTGCATCCCTACAATGCGCAGGGAGAATTCCTAATCTCAGTGTTTCTATTGGGTCACTCGAATCACATGCCTCTCAATTATTTTCCAAGTTCAGAAACACAGACACAGATACAGAGTGAGCAGTAGTGTGCCTCTTTCTTTTTCCTTCCCCATTCAATAGACAAATCCTGGGAGACCCATGTTGACTTCCTTAACTTGTTGCCAATGAAAATTTTAGTCGTTATCTGCTGCAGCTTTGCCCCATTGTGGCCCACAACAGTAATAGCAATGACAACAATGAATGAGAAAGCAATGACAGAATTGAATCACTGATATCACAATAACATATATCCACGCAACTTCTAATAGAACCTAAACACAATCTTTTGTAGAGACTGATTATGTGAATGCACTAAAATCTTCTGAAAAGTCAAAATCAGGAGTAAATACGCATTCATATTTTGACATGGAGATATTCTCCTTTCTCGGGCAAATTCTCAACTGCCAACGTAATCAATTCCCTTCTTTCTCTTGAACTCCTAACCAAAGGAGGGTTCTTTCCAGCGTCAATGCACTGCTGATACACATATGATACAAGCCCCCACAAACTCAAAAGCAGAGACATGAGCTTCACAACGTCCATCTTATCATGGAAAACAAAGATGGCGAGAACAGGCACAATGGGTAACGCCACAGTACTAATAACGTTCGAGAAGAGAGCAGAGACGGTGAAGATGAGTCCCACAACACCAACAGAACCAACCTGCCACACTATCGCTCTCCACACAACGGTCATCACATAAGAAATCTTACCAGTTCCAAAACTGTGGTACTCGCCGGAGATCGTCCGCCAGTCGCCGCTTGCAAAGAGACCAATCAGGCATGCAACGGTTGCGACGACCGAGGTCCAGACCTGCATTTCCAAGACGGCGGAGAAAGTCTCCTTCTTGAAGTAATTCTGGAACGAGAGCTGCATAAGGGGGAGGATGAGGGTGTAAAGCAAGGAGGCACCGAGGGTGCAGGAGAAGCCGACGGCGTATTGGGCATCGGAGACCCCCACGGCGAGAAGGACAGAGCTAAAGAGGTGGAGACGGGGCACGAAGGCGACGCCGTAGGTGTAAAGTTCAAAATAGGTTGGAGAAGACAGAGAGGATAAAGTTTTAAATCAGGTAAAAAAAAACCCTCGAAACGGAGAATGTATTATCATAAATAAAGATTTAAAAGATAGTGTACTAGACATGCAACCATATGGTAACTCTGAATCATGATGTTGAAATTAGTGTTAGGAGTAGAAGTTTTGAATATAGTTTGTATTTACACACCCAAAGTAATACTAGAAGATAGTATAAAGATAGGTTTTTGGGAAGAATTAGATAAAGTGATTGAAAAGATTAGAGATGATTTGTTTAGGAAGAGATTTAAATGGACATGTCGGTAAAGAGGCATAGGGATATCAAGGAATTCATAGAAACTTTGGTTTTGGGGATATAAACGAGAAAGGTAGGGAGATTTTAAATTTTGCTATGCATTTATTCTCTTTATAGTCAATACAATCTTCAAAAAACGAGATGAACATTTAATTACTTATAAGAGTGGCTTATCACAAACATAAATTGATTACTTTATTTGTAGAAAAAAAGATAGAGCGTGTTGTAAAGATTATAAGGTAATTCCAGGAGAAAGCTTAACCACCCAACATCGACTTTTAGTTATGGATTTACAAATAAAAAAATGGACAAAGAAGAAAAGAGTACATCGAGCTATCCGGACTAAATGGTAAAACCTTAAAAGCGAGAAATAAGATATATTTAAACAGAAAGTCCTTCAAGGAGATGCTTGGAATTGTGTTGGTACACCCTGTGATATATTTAACAATATGGTATACATATTAGGAAAGTGGTGAAAGTGTGTTAGGTGTATCTAAGGGAGGTGTACCGACACCAAATGAAGGTTTGTGGTGGAGTGAAGTAGTGTAAAATAAAATCAAAGCAAAGAGGGCATGTTACAAATTATATTATGCTAAGAAAACTAGTGAAACTTTAGAGTCTTATAAGAAAGCAAAGAAGGAAGCAAAAAATATCATGAGTGAAGCAAAAGCTAAAATTTGGGAGGATTTATATAAAAAACTTAACTCAAAAGAGGGTGAAAGAGATATTTTTAAGATAGCTAGGGCTACAGATAAGAAAACTAAAGATCTTAATTATATTAGATGCATCAAGGACGAGGATGAAAAAATTCTAGTGACAAATGATGATATAAGAAATAGATAGAAAAACTATTTTTATAAGCTTTTTAATAAAAATAAAAATGTTAGTATTAGCTTAGGAGAGTTAGCCAAATCAGAAAAGTATATAAACCACAGTTTCTATCGACGTATTCAAAAGAATGAAGTAAAAAAGCTCTTAAACATATGAATGGTAGTAAATCAATAGGTCCAACCAATATTCCTATAGAAGTTTAGAAAATACTAGGAGAAATTTGAATCACTTTGCTCACAAGACTATTTAATGAAATATGGAGAAACCAAAAGATGCCCGCGGAATGGAGAGCGAGTACAGTTATACCCATATATAAGAACAAAAAAGACATTCAGAATTATGCAAATTATTGAGGTATCAAGTTAATAAGCCATACTATGAAATTGTGAGAAAAAATTATCGAATATAGGTTAAGATAAGTACCAAGTACAACAAAGAACCAATTTGGATTCATGCCAGACAAATCTACTGTTGAAGCGATTTACCTTTTGAGATGTCTTATAAAACATTTTAGAGTAAAAAAGAAAGACCACATGATATTTATTGATTTAGAAAAAGTTTATAATAGGGTGTCGAGAGAGGTTCTTTGGAGAACTTTGGAAAAAAGAGGTATCCCATTGACATACATTAACCTTATAAGAGATATTTACGATGATGCAAAAACATGTGTGAGGACCCATGAAGGAATGACAGACTTCTTTGAAGTTAATATTGGGTTATATCAAGGATCAACTTTAAGTCCATACTTATTTATAGCGGTGATTGATGAGTTAACAAAACATATTCAAGATGAAGTACCTTGGTGTATGTTATTTGCAGATGACATCATATTAGTGGAGGAGTCTAAGGAAAAAGTTAATAGAAAATTGGAATTATGGAGAGAAACATTAGAAAGCAAAAACCTCTTACTTAATAGAACAAAAACAGAATATATGGAATATAAGTTTGATCATTTGGTTACTGTAGAAGATATAAAAATTAAAATTGACACACATTGCATTCCCTAAATGGAAAGTTTTAATACCTAGGGTCAATTTTTCAGAGTGATAGAAGAATTGATGGAGATGTTACGCATAAAATTAATGCTGATTGGTTAAAATGGAGAGGAGTATTAGGTATTATTTGTGATAAGAAGATACCATTAAAGTTAAAAGGTAAATATTATAGAGCAGCAATTAGGCCTGCCATGTTTTATGGTTCTGAGTGTTGGGCAGTTAATCATCAATATGTACAAAAGATGTATCTAATAGAAATGAAGATGTTGAAAAGGATGAGTGGTCATACAAGAAAAGACCATATACATAATGAGGTTATTAAAAACAAATTAGGAGTGACACAAATAGATCAAATGAAAGAATATCATTTAAGATGGTTTGGACATATAGAAAGAAAATCAAAAGAAGAACCTATAAGAAGTTATGAAAAATTAAATTTGGAAAGTATTAAAAGATGTAGAAGACGACCAAAAAAGTGTTGAAAAGAAACAATAAAAAATGATCTAGCTTATTGTGAGTTAACAACTAACATGACACATGAGAAGGATAGGTGTAAACAAAGAATCCATGTAGCCGACCCCATCTAGTATGCGAATAGGCTTAGTTGTTGTTGTAGTTGTTGTTGTTGTGGTCGAAGTAGAAATGGTGGAGAAGGGTGGTGGAGGTATGGCGTGAGAGGAGGAAAAATATGTTGAGAGCGATCAAGAGGGTCATCCACAAGCGGCGGAAGAAGGGCTTGGTGGTGATGATGCCAGTATTGGAGAGAGTAAGAGAAGAAGAGGGTGACTCTATTCTCAGTTGGATGCTGGGATCCGTGAACTCAGCCATCTGTGAGAGAGAGAGAGAGAGAGAGAGAGAGAGAGAGAGGATCGAATAAGGTGGGAGAGATTGATTCATCCAACGCACAAACATAATATCCTGCCATATTAGAGAGAAAGAGAGAGATTTTGTTTCGTGCTACAAAAAGGATTATGATGTGGTCGTCGTATGTGATAAAAGAGGGATGTTGAAAGGTCAAAAAGAGCAGCCAATTGAGAATGCCGTTATGATCTTGTTTAGTTATAAAGAGACGAGCGACGGATCTCCTCTTTCGTTAGACAAGCTTAATACACTAAACCGAACGAAGCTCACTCGTTTTGCTCTATGGCCCTAGTGCCCCTCATATGACAGGATGCTTTAACTTAATTACAGAGCGAAAACATTTTTAAAAATGATTACTAACAAAATCTAGATCAAGTGAACTTTAATAATTAATATAAAAAATATTATGATTTTAACAAATGTTTGAGAAGACATACTCTCAAAATGGTTTAGACATATGAAAAAATTTCACAAAACTCTAATGATAGTGCATGAGATATTATAGAGTGTAAATACTTTAAAATAAGTAGAAGAATGCCTCATGTTGGAGGAAAAACATGGATGTTAGAGTCACACTCTTGGTGTGTTAAAGAATTTAAGTGTTTTCTTTAAGTGTTTTTTTTTTTCACCTAAAGCGTTAGCTCAATTAACAGGACTCTCTGATGAGTTTGACTCTTGAGGTGCAAATAAGACTTCACATTTTGAAATTCCTTTTTCAAATACTTTACAAATGGACCTTTTGCATGTAGGCCCTGGCAATTGAACTCTGGACATCAGGGTAAAGCGCCCTATGCTTTATGGTTAAAGCATGTTATAGGGCCTCTCTGTCTTGTATTTTTATGTATGGTTGCTTATTGTCACACACACACACACATATATATATATATATATATATATATATATATATATATATGAACAAGAAGAAGCAGGAAAAATTGTGTTAAGCTTCTCTGTATCAATGGTTCTTATGTGAAAATGGATACACACCCAAACATGCACGTGCACACGCGCACACACACACATAAATGGGAAGACTCATCATAAGCAAGAGAAAGACCCTCACCGAGTGGAATCTCGGATGAACTCATGATCTGATGAATGGGTGGGATCAGATTAGGGTCTGTATAAACAATACTGAATGCAACTTCATCGGCCTTATCTATTTGGGCTCAGATTAAGATAACCGATACTGATAGATTCAAAACGAAATAATTGATTAAGCATATTCCGAATGTAAAGGGTTCGAAATCCAACGGGTTCCAATCTACACTTGCGTGAAACAGCTGGAAACTAATATCTAAATCCAAAGTTTATTGGATCCAGTTTTGTATAACAGATCAAACCAATTGGGGTCCGATCTGATTCTGACCCGTTGATGGCCTTCACTTTCAAGTGGGTTCAGATCAAACCAACTGGAAACCTCTTTCATATCTCTTATACCCTTTTCTCCTCCTTTCTTTAGGCTACTACCAACCCAACCCTACTGCCCCGTCGTAACTGATTTATGCAGTCAAATGTGAAAGGAGAATAATTAACACAAAGCAGTTTGAGAAATAATTATTATTAGTATTATATATAGATGGTGCAAAAACATGTGTGAGAACTCATGAAGGAATGACAAACTTCTTTGAAATTAATATTGGGTTACATCAAGGATCAACTTTAAGTCCATACTTATTTATAATGGTGATTGATGAGTTAACAAAACATATTCAAGATGAAATATCTTGATGTATGTTATTTGCTGATGACATCGTGTTAGTGGAGGAGTCTAAGAAAAAAGTTAATAGAAAATTGGAACTATGGAGAAAAAATTAGAAAGCAAAGGCCTCTGACTTAGTAGAACAAAGACAAAATATATGGTATGTAAGTTTGATCATTTAGTTACTCCAAAAGACGTAGAAATTAAAATTAGCACACATTGCATCCCCTAAAAGAAAAGTTTTTTATGAAGATGTTACACATAGAATTAATGCTGGTTGGTTAAAATGAAGAGGATTATTAGGTATTCTTTGTGATAAGAAGATACCATTAAAGTTAAAAGGTAAATATTATGGAGCACCAATTAGGCCTGTCATGTTTTATGGTTATGAATGTTGGGCAGTTAATCATCAACATGTACAAAAGAAGTCTATGACAAAAATGAAGATGTTGAGATGGATGAGTGGTCATACAAGAAAAGACCGTATACATAATGAGGTTATTAGAAACAAATTAGGAGTGACACTAATAGAGGATAAAATGAGAGAATATCGTTTCAGATAGTTTGGACATATAAAAAGAAGATTGTAAGAAGGTATGAAAAACTAAATTTGGAAAGTATTAAAAGAGGTAGAGGACGACTACAAAAGTGTTGGAAAGAAACAATAAAGAATGATCTAGCTTATTGTGAGTTAACTGCTAACATGACACATGATAGGGTTATGTGGAAAAAAAGAATCCATGTAACTAACCCCATCTAGTATGGGAAAAGGCTTAGTTGTTGTTGTTGTATTATATATAGAGAGATTAGTCCATATTGTTGAGATATATAGATACTTTTTCTTGGTACATTAAATGCATAGTCGGTAACTTTTTGTTGTAAAGATATAAACTAATTTTAAATATCCAACGGTTAAGATCTTTAAAAAAATTAAAACATCAATAAGTATGCATGAAGTATGTTCTCTCTCTATTTAGAGAGAGAAAAAAGAGAGAGTCTTGATCAAACTTGTAAACTTTATTAATTAATTTCTAGCTTTTGAGTAAGAATTCCTTTGGTTCCTTGTCGCTAAATGCTCGTCATTGAAAAACTCATTTAAAATTGGATCATGGCATGTTGGAACCTGGAACCAGGGGAATTAGAAGACCGAAGGAATAATTAATCAAAATAACAAAAGTTTGAACATTATATATATGGTAAAGGTGCATATATTCCCCTAGAGTTATTACCAAATAACAATAATGCCCTTAATGATAAGGGTGTCTCTAATATGATCTTAAAATTATCAAATAGATTCAAATGCATGCATGGTGTGAACCAACCTCAGTTGGAGCAGGATGTGGAATACAGTCACCATCTTACATAGGATTGTACTGCCGAAAGGGTTTCCATGCTTTTTCCTTCAAGAGCGTCCATTATATGTGAGCATGATCGTGATCGCTCAGAACAACTCCTTCCTCAAATTTGACTATATATCTTTTCCTTTTAATTCCATCAACAACACAAATTAAGTGGTTTAAATACTAAAACGAGTTAGGGAATTCGCTTTCAATCATAGCAACACCTTCTTGAGTTTTTAATATCACTATTGTGTCAAGAAATTAAACACCTCCTATAACTTTAAACTATGCAACAATAACCAGCTAAACCCGAATTTGAATTGGAAATAAAACCCGAAAGCCAAATATATCAGAAAGAGAGAGACCAGAATTTAACGTCGAAAACCCTCTTAAATATGAAAGTAGAAAACATGAGACCAATATAACGTGTGCAACAACAACTAAGCCTTTTTCCTCACTAGATGTTATCGGCTACATGAATTCTTTGTTAGCAGTTAACTCAACATAAGCTAGATTATGAAAGCTTTCACCATAGGTAAATAAATTACAAAGGCATTCACTAATTACAACAAGGAAAGAATAATTTCACCCAACAACTTCATTAAAATCTGTCCAGAAATACACAAAATCTGAGCAGAGAACTTCACCAAGCAGAGTATACTTAATAGCAAAGGGATACACCAGGAAAGCTTCTTGTTTTATACAAAGGGTTCTCTTTGAACCTAAAAGGGAAAGACAGTAATATATGCCATTTCAGGTTAATGGACATGTCCAATCTTTTAGTCATTTTTTTTATATACATGAGAGAGAGAGAGAGAGAGAGATTGTGATTTATGCCCACTTCCTAATCTCTATCAAAAGTCAAGTTTCATCCTTTATAATGATTTCATTAATATTTTATTTAATTTCATTTTTTATTCTAAAAGAGGAGGTTTTGCTTGAACCCTAACAGAGAGAAAATGAGAGAGCTCTCTCTGTTGAAAGAGAGAGCCTCTTTTCAAAGGCTCCAGTACTGGCACAAAATTTTGATCCGCATACAAGATCAGTATATACCTAGATCAGCAGTTCATAATCAGATCTGTTGAATTTGTGATTGTTGATTTGCAGCGGAACGGTACTGTTGGACTTTGAATCGCTTGGCACTGCATCGTCGAACAAGTTGCACAGACGACGAAAAAACTGTAAAAGCAGTCTTTCAAATATCCGTTTCAGTCAAGAGAAATGTCTCTTTATTGTGTTGCCTTTTTAGAAATTGTTAAATGTGTTTTATTTCAAAATATATACAAAATCGAAAGAGGCCCTCCTTCCATATATTGTACATATGAGAAGGCCATCCATAACTTCATGATCGTTTAAGGTTCTTCATGAAACCAGAACTGGACATGGACGTGAAGCGAACCACTAACTATGGCATTTTCTATAAGTTATTTTCTTCAAAATTTTCAAATTTTCTTCCTTATTTGAACCGAAACCGAAACTGAAACCAGTAACCATAGCCAGCCACGTCCAGTTTGGTTCTCGCTTATAGTTCGAAACAAACCAGAACCAGCATTTCTTATTCATCGGTTTTTGACATGTTTAAGCATACGCATCCCCTATTCAATCCATTCCCATCCCTACATGCCCAGCCAGCTCATTTTTATGCAAATAAAGAACGTAATAATTAACCAAAACTACTTGGCATAATAGGAAGAGTGAACAGATAATCAAGCGTTTATTTAAAATCATGAGAAAGATAACAAGCAATGACTATAGAGAACTTTGACAAAAATGCATATATAATTATATAATCAAGTATACATACATTTTGTGCAAGGAAGAAGAGGTAACGAAATCAAATATTTAGATAATGGATTAAATAAAAATGCACACACACACACATATATATATATAAAGGGAGATGATGCATAATGTGTTATGATACATAATCTTCCATAAACATTTTCATTATTCGATCTTTGAGATCAATAGTAGAGGTTTGAATTAAAAGTAGTGTGGTGAATTAAATGCAAAGTGATTCAAATTTTTATTATTGATCTCAAATATCAAATGATGAGATGTTTATATAAGATTATGCAACTAAAACTCCATATATATATATATATATATATACACACATTTCGTATACTGGCAATTTGCTGTAATGCCTGTTTTTGGAACTCATTTTCTATTTTTAGGATGGGATCTAGTGAACCCAAATCCAAATCAAGATCCAATGAGTCAAGCTTGGAGTTCAATACCAATATCGAATGAGTGCCTGCAGTTTTTCATTCTCACACCTGATTCTTATTCCATTTCAATAGAATTGGATCAGTCGAGCTAAATCCTATCTCGTTAAATTTGGATCAGTATTGGATAGGTTCTCAATCCATCTTGTGTTTGGGTAACTTTGTATATGTGGGTATTCCACTTTGCTTCCTTAACAACACGGGTCACGAGGTTTGGTAGTGCATTGTGCTTGGCCAAGATGACACGAAACCTTGGTTTCTCTGGACACGATATATTTATAGATAAACAGGTTTGGGTACACATTTCTCATAGAAAATGATGGATCCTTTTTCAAAAGACAAGATTTATTTAAGTTTAACGAAATTTGGCCAAGATGAATGAACAAAAGATGCCATATCCAGCACAGGGCTCTCTGACTCCCATATCACAGATGGTGAGTTCGATTCTCACGGCATAATTTAAAACCTTGACTGAGATCGAACTCAGGGTGATAGCCCCCCTAGCAGGGTTCTCAACTAGTGTGAAGGCCGACCACGAGTTCGACTCCCGGGGCTTGCATTCCCGTCTTCGGCTCCTCCACTGTAACAAAAAAAGAAGAAAGAAAACCTGACTGTGATCTTATTTAATAAGAAAGCATAGTCCGTTTGCTTGGACACGAAGCTTACCTGAAATCGATTGAATTGTATAACCTAACTTGAATTCGAATTGTAAGATAGTGAGTTACTGACTGTATTTGCAAGTCTTGAGCCCAACCCATTCTCATGAACTAACTTTATATCCATCTCTCTCTCTCTCTATATATATATATATATATATATATATATATATATATATATATATATATATATATATATATATATATATATATATATATATATATATATATATATATATATCATCTTAGTTGCATAATATTGTTTGGTGCATAATCTTACATAAAAAAAACTTTACGGTTCGATCTTTCATAATATTTGAATCACTTTGCATTTAATGAAAATGATACCTTAAATGCAAAGTACAAAGGTACAACAATACATTTGATCCAAATCTTTATCTTCGACCTCATAGATCGAACAACATAGATATTTGTGTAAGGTTATGCAGCTAAGACTCCCCTCCTCTCTCTCTCTCTCTCTCTCTCTCTCTCTCTCTATGACATAGATGCAAATGTGCAAATAGTTGATTCTAATGTTTTCCTAATATCCAAATTAAATTTCATAGGACGATAAAGATGGGTTATTGGTTAGTAGGACTCGCTAAACAGACGAAACATATTTAAAAAAACAACAGCCAGAAGCCTTTTTGATGGCAATAGAGAGGTCGAAATATCATATTTCCACTGTTTCAGATAGTCGACACTTAAGGTAACAATCGAAGAACTTATTTCTACTATTTGATGCGGGTCACAGTGACTGTTTCCGGTCGAAGAACTCCTTCATTTGATGGTTTAACTATCAATGTAAATTGTTAATAATACATAAGAAATCGGCAATCCAATAGGTATTTGGTATTTATGTATTTAATCATACGGTTGAAAGCCTGTTTAATATAGCTAAGATTGCTTAATATATAATTACAAGATCAAATAAGAAAAAAAAACTACCAAAATCATAATTACATATCAAATTAATGAAACTATTTATCAAGTACAGTTAAAGTTGCACTAAGAATTTAATGAATATGCTAATAAAGTTCCAGCCATATGCGGATTCTTATATTTGCATACCACCTTGCTGATGTTGGACTTAACGGTATAATTAAGTATTGTTGGGCCCAACTATAATCATGTAACATTTATTCACTTTAGTTCATGATAAGTACATCTAAAGCTTAATTGATAAATGTTTTGAAAAAATTGAAAGTCCAAAGTGTTGAAGTCATAGTGTGTAAGAGAGGCTTGTGTAAGTTAATGTTTTAGGATATTCTTTAGTCTCATATTGTTTGGAAAGAAGGTCTCACATGTCTTTTTATGTAATGATAGCTCTCAAGATGTGTTCTAAAGAGCTTAGATAACCATACATACATGTCGACCGTACCCATCACTGAGACGTGGTCCAAGATGACTAGTGTTCACAACACTTAGTTCAGTCAGTTTCCCAACAGTCTGGAAGAATTTCAATTTCTATGAGAGGTTTTTACTACCGTCTATAGAGCATCGCATCAAATATAAAATCACCATAAATATAAATATAATATAATCACCATCAAATATTATATATATAATATAATATTTCTATGTGTGTGTGTGTGTGTGTCTTCAACAGGGCCATATGTACCGTTGTATTTTTCAAATTTATGCCCTCTTTCTTCCAATATTAGATACAAAAATATATCAAATAAAAGCCACACTCAATTCAGCCCATTCGGTGGCTGATCTACTGAAGAAAGTATACCCTACAATTAAAGTTTAAGACCATCATAATAACCAACGGCCTGTTGGACACCACCTTTTCTATAGACAAAATAGGATATTAGATATAGGGAGTTCAAAGAACCATGCTGAGCCGAATAAACCGATTCAAACTGGTGATTTGGTTTGGTTTGGTTTTCAAATTTATAGTTTGCTTTGGTTTGACTCAAAAAAGAGTTATGGTTTGATTGAGCTTGAAGGTTGAAACAGAAGGGAACCATTAGAATAGAATCGATCTCTACATACACTCATTCACGTGCAATAAGGGCAATAAGGTTGAAACAGAAGGTTGAAGTTTGACACACACACATATATATATATATAGTGATTTTATCCCGTCGCTCATTTACGTTCAATCATTATTTTTTGATAATATAATTATAATAATATTGTATTTGGTTCTTTTTGAATCCTAAAAGCTTTTGAAGTTACATCTTGTCACCAAAAAGCATATCTAAGATCCCGTTTTCCTTAATATATATATAAAGAGAGAGAGAGAGAGAGTGTTGGTAGACCCTTCTACAAGCTAGACGACCTATTCATGCTAATTCAAACTATTTGATTTGAGGCTAGTGCAATGCACTCTAACGAAATTATCCAACTTGTTAAAGGCCTTCTGACACGTCCACTTCCAGTTTTGCTCTCTCTCTCTCTCTCTCATCCTCTTCTTCATGTCTACCTATGATAAGGTCAGGCAGCTGAAGTAGGTTCTTGCACGCATAGTTCACTTTAATCTCTTTGTACCTACTACTTCACGAACACCCTGATGGATAATCACTGTGATTAAGCATGCCTTTTGTAAAATTAGATCGATCTGGCGAGTCCAGCCTTGATTCAGTTATCAAAATTTCAATAGATCGATCATGTTTTATGATCATGAGGTGATATTGGTGCCGCTTTGTCCATCATGTAGGTCACCCCTCCATGCCCCAGCTACAATACTGTTGCACAAAAGTCACGAAACAAAGTGGAGATAATCGACTTGGTGGTGAGAGACAATCAAACAGTGGATGTATTAAGATTCCATGACAACTTACGCACAACAGTTTCCTGCTGTATGATAGAAGCCTTTAATAATAATCATCCGGTCCGGTCGCTGGAATGACCTCTCTTACCGATCTCTGCAGCAGACATCAGTCTTTTTCATTTCCTTTGCATCGACAATCCGGTCGTCAATTGCCTTTGTTCCTCTTCACATTATTCCAAGAACTGCTCCAGGCTAATTTCAAGTCATTGGGGAAGTTTTGAAGCATTTCCTTGAGATGATTAGTTATTGTTTCCACTAAACCAACAGCAATCGTATCTCCAAACCATCAAACAGCGTCACATCCCCTTTTGAAACCTGACAATGACTCAGATTCAATTGTTTTGCCAAGGCAAGTTTAGCGTGAGAACACTTACTGCCAGTAGTTATACCAACAATCCGTAGTATGAACACAGAGGACAAGGTTTTCAGATACACTCTAGTGAATGAAGAAGAGAATCAATCGTATTCTGGGTTAAGAAGGCATTCTGACTCAAAGTATTCTGGAAAAAGAACTAACTGTGTCTCTGTCCCGACCAAGCAGTCTGAAATCTAACAATTTTCATGACAAAACTGTCATATGATCATCCTAGTAAACTCCTGTTGATCAATTAGCAATTTCTTTCTGTTCTGTGATAATGGGAGGCTTAAGTCAGCAGGTGTGCACTCCCCCATGGGAATCGAACTCGATACCTGATCTTGTGAGTCGAGAGCCCTGCCAGCTGAGACGTCTTTCCTTACACAATATATATATATATATATATATATATATATATATATATATATATATATATATATATATATATATATATATATATATATATATCAATTTACCTTCACTTCGATTTGTGTGAGATAAGGATGTCTTATAAATAGAGACATAGAACTAGTGTAAATAAATATTGGTTCTTTTATCCTTGAATTCTTTATTAGATTTTCTTGTTTTCTATTTGTTTTAGAAAATCTATTGTAATTCATTAACTTACAACTAAGAATTGCTAAAATCAGTCATACTGGTATTTAGTTTGTTTAGAACTTGACTGTGCTAGTATAAGGCATATCAAGATGTCTTCAAGAACTTGTCGATATCCTTTGCACTTTCTTTGATTACTGGAGACGGAGAATAAGCTTAAAGTTTGTTGTAACTCGCACAAACAATTGTATATTACCATCTTTCTTACGGAAGAGCTTGACAATTATAATCTTAAGAAGCCTTCAATGAGAAAATACATTTTCTTTTGACCATGCTTGCATATGTCCTCACCATACTTACAATGGAAGAAGCGTGATGAAACCCTGAAGCAAACTTATCAAAGGCAAAATTATTACAATGATGACTATATCTGTACCGACCACATCCTATGTTCTCTTCGATTCCTACATAACGAGAAACTACTAAAAAAGCTTGTAACGAGGTACATGATCAAAAATTCAAACAAATAAGAAAATTTTAGTTTCTGGCTTTAATAATAAATGATAGATAGCATATCCATTATAGAAAAGTTTCATGAAGTAGAAAGAATCTTACATAGTTTTAAACATTATAATATGAATATGGATGATATCATTGTCATGCCCTTTATCGTACACAAACTTCTTCTTCTTAGAAAGTTTTCAAAAATTCTCTTAAATACATGAAGAAAGATATCTCGTGAATAATTAAGAAATCATCTTAATTTTGAGAAGAATGTTGAAAGCAAGATGATTCTAATTTGTCATTGTACCCTCAAAAAGTAATCCATGTTATAAAAATCCAATGAAGTTTTACGCTGGTTGTCAGAAGCCTAACACAACCCTCCTCCTTTATCTAGGCTTGGGATCGGCAATGCAAGGGTGATCCCTTACATAGGCGGAGTTTAAGATGAGGTTATTAGAAACAAATTAGGAGTAGCACTAATAGAGGATAAAATGAGAGAACATCGTTTAAGATGGTTTCGACATATAGAAAGAAGATCAAAAGAAGAACCCGTAAGAAGGTTAGAAAAACTAAATTTGGAAAGTATTAAAAGAGGTAGAGGACGACCACAAAAGTGTTGGAAAGAAACAATAAAGAATGATCTAGCTTATTGGGAGTTAACTACTAACATGGCACACGATAGAAATCTGTGGAAACAAGGAATCCATGTAGCCGACCCCGTCTAGTATGGGAAAAGGCTTAGTTGTTGTTATTGTTGTACCCTCAAAAAGTAAAAGTTGAGATTTTGTCAAATATCAAAGTCAAAATGGTAAAGTCACAGAAATGGGAAAAAATATTATTATATCTAAAGTGAACTTAGTTGAGGACAATGGTTCATAGGGTTGACTTTAGAACAACTCGTAATATGTGTGAAAACAATTTTTTTTTCAAGTCCATGAATGAAGAAGATAGACTCGTATTATACATGCACAAAACAATTCAAGTAAAATGCAATAGATTTGTTTAACTTAAGTTTAAGTTGGATAAAATTCTTACTCTTATGAATATTTTATATGTACTGGACTTGAAAAAACAAACACGTTTGTTTTTACATGGTTTTATTAAAGTCAACGAACACGTTTCTTTTTACATGGTTTTAAATGTGTATTTGAGGGAGATAAGTTTGTCTTATAAAAAAGAAACGTGTTTGTTGAGAAATATTATCCTTGTAATGACGTGTTTAAAGTTTTGTTGCAAGCAATATAGCTTAAATGTGTTACTCTTATTGAATTTCATTGATTAAGAATCAATTCGTTTAAGTAAGCTATTGCAAGTGTACGACCCCAATGCCAACTTCACATTTTAACTGATCTTCTATGGTTTACATGGCTTTCTCAACTTCTTAGTTAGCATAGTAGAGGAAAAATCTTACATGCTCCTTGAACTTGTCTTGGTTGTCTTTTTTGTATTAATAATGGCGTCTTTTAATGAATGTTATCATTTGATATTTGTGATTGTAAGCATGCATGTGTGTGTCTATGTGTTTATGCAAGCACAATCTAATGCAATAAAATGTAATTTTTACTAGTTTAGATTTCTCGATCACAAGTTCTACCTCAAAGACCATGGAAGTACCTTCCCAACAAGTAAAATTTAAACATTTTACAATTAAGTGATGGTGCTCCTTCATGAAAGACATAAAGGAATCCTATGAGGACAAGATTTAAAGTATAGAAACAATTTACCAAGTTTATGTATGGTTAAGTAATCTCAAAGCAAAATACAATGATTATAATATAGATTTTGGTTGCAACTCAAAGAACAATTAGAAGTTCTTAGAAAATAGGTAATTTGTCTTGATGAAATATCGATTAACCTTAAGTTTAAAATGTCATATAGGTAGACCATATCACTTGACTTATGAACTTTATATGGATTAAAACGTCAAGTTGAAGAACTTTTTGAAAATAAAAACTCAAAGCATATTTTTACGAGTGAACTACATGTACATCACAACCCATTTTATTAATAATAAGTAGAAGTTACGTAAAAAAATAGTGTTTTTTTTAAATATCTAATCACAAGAAAAACTGTATCAATAGGCTACTTGATTGCTTGCTTGAGTAGGGGAATAAACAAGTATTTGTGATTATAGTAGACAATGCTAATTCAAATGATGTTACTATTTTATATATAGAAAAGAAATTTATAAATTTGGCAACTTGTATTGGAAATTATAATTTTTACATATAAAATATAGTTCACATATGATAAAATCTAGTTATGCAAGATAATCTAAAGGAAGTCAATACAACAACAACAATAACAACTACGCCTTTTCTCAGTCGGCTACATGGATTCTTTGTTTTCAAAGAGTCCTATCATATGCCATGTTAGTAGTTAACTCACAATAAGCTAGATCATTCTTTATTGTTTCTTTCCAACACTTTTGTGGTTGTCCTCTGCCTCTTTTAATACTTTCAAAATTTAGTTTTGCATACCTTTTTACAGGTTCCTCTTTTGATCTTCTTTCTATATGTCTAAACCATCTTAAATGATATTCTCTCGTTTTATCCTCTATTGGTGTCACATACAATTTATTTCTAATAACCTCATTATCTATATGGTCTTTTCTTGTATGACTAATCATCCATCTCAACATCTTCATTTTTATTACAGATATCTTTTGTATATGTTGATGATTAACTGCCCAACACTTAAAACCATAGAACATGACATGTCTAATTGTTGTTTTATAATATTAACCTTTTAACTTTAATGGTATCTTTTATCACAAAGAATACTTGATGTTCCTCTCCATTTTAACCAACCAGCATTAATTCAATGCGTAACATCTCCGCTAATTCTTCTATCACTCTGAAAAATTGACCCTAGTTATTTAAAAAAAAAAATTGGGGGAATTCAATGTGTGCTAATTTTAATTTTATGTCCTCTGAAGTAACCATATGATAAAACTTACATTCCATATATTTTATCTTTGTTCTACTAAGTCGGAAGCCTTTACTTTTTAATGTTTATCTTTATAGTTCTAATTTTCTATTAACTTTTTTCTTAGACTCCTCCACTAACACAATATCATTTGCAAATAACATACACCTAGGTACTTCATCATGAATATGTTTTGTTAACTCATCAATCACCATTATAAATAAGTATAGACTTAAAGTTGATCCTTGATGTAACCCAATATTAACTTCAAAGAAGTCTATCATTCCTTCATGAGCCCTCACACATGTTTTTGTACCATCGTACATGTCTCATATAAGATTTATGTATGTCAATGAGATACTTTTTTTTCCAAGGTTCTCCAAAGAACCTCCCTCGGTACCCTATCGTAAGTTTTTTTATAGATAAATAAATATCATGTGAAGGTCTTTCTTTTTGCTTTAAAATGTTTTATAAGATGTTTCAAAAGGTAAATCGCTTTAACAATAGATCTGCCTAACATGAATCTAAATTGGTTCTCTGTTGTACTCGATACTTGTCTTAACCTACGTTCGATAATTCTTTCCCACAATTTCATAGTATGGCTCATTAACTTAATACCCCGATAATTCTCACAATTATGAATGTCTAAGTGTACTCGCTCTCTATTCTTTAGGTATCTTTTGGTTTCTTCATATTTTATTAAATAGTCTTGTGAGCCAAGTGATTCCTGTTTCTCGTAGGATTTTCCAAACTTCTATAGGAATATTGTCTGATCCTACCGATTTATTACCCTTCATATGTTTAAGAGCCTCTTTGACTTCATTCTTTTGAATACGTTAGTAGAAATTGTGGTTTATATACTTTTTTGATTTGGCTAACTCTCCTAAGCTAATACTGACATCTTTATTTTCATTAAAAAGCTTATAAAACTAGTTTTTCTATCTATTTCTTTTATCATCATTTGCCACTAGAATTTCTTAAATAAAGGAGGTCAATAGGTTAAGAAAATTTATAAAATATATTAGGCAATCTCCAATGAATATACAAAATTTCAAAGAATATATTGAAGAATGTGATATTTAATGTAAGACTCGATTGTGTTTAGATACTGAGACTAGATGGATTTCGTTTATAAAATGTTAAGTGCTGCCAAAAAGTTGAGAGAGTATTTGAGTTGTTTGATACATAGGATCAATGTTTTAGGCGTGAGGTAGAATCACATGTTGGGTTGAATTGTGTTTAGCCAATAGGGTTCCATTAGGAAGACGAGTAACATGTCACAACAAACTTGTAATATGACTTTGTGTATTTCAAGATAAAACTGTCACATTGCACATATTTTGCATGAAGATCAGTGATCTAGTTGGGAAGCTAGTAAAGTTGACTAACAATGATGTTTTGGAGATAAAGTTTATGTGCATTAGGATGAAAAGCAAAATTTGCTAAATATCGGAGTGCTCATGAGAAGATGAACAAACTTGTTTGTGTTGCAGCTCTATTTGATTACCAAGAAAATTTTGAAGTTATAAAATTTATTTTTCATAAATTTATGATACAGAAAATGAACAAGAATTATTTCAAGGAGTGAGAGATGATCTATTTAACCTTTACGACGAATATAGGAGATTAGTCTAACTTGACTGTATCATTTTCTCCCAATCAAGTGAAAGATATACTCTCAATCTTCTACTAAGTGAATTGACTAATGTGAGAATGAATTAAAAGTCCCAAGTTTTTTTTAAGAGTACCTAAATAATTATCCAATTCAGTCTGATGAAATGAAACATCAATGTTCTTTTAAGGAAGAGCACCTTAAAAATAAAATATAAACAAAAGATATGAAAGAAAAATAAAAATTTGAGTTAGATATTTGTTTAGTGATGAAATGTTAGAAGGCCATGCTGAAAATATCTCAACTATGTTTAGTCATTTATGAGAATTATCAAAACCAAAACCAGGTCTTTTACCATAGTTGCATTAGCTACTTGAATTTTTAGTCCCCACTGAGCTTAATATAATGTGGTATTAGCATTTAATTCCAAAAAAGCAGAAACAACCAAAACCTTAGTGGTCCATTGCTAGAAACAACTACATCAATGTGACTCATGTAATGACACAAGAATGTAAGAGTGAGCATAATTTGGTTAAAACTGAATAATCGAGTCAACTAGAATTTTAGATTTGGTTTGGCCAGGACAAAATTTGTTAGGAGTCGGTTTGGTAATTTTATGTAATTTGGTATTTGGTTTGGGTTTCATTTCAAAAGTCTAAACCCGAAATAACCAATATTTTGGAAAACATCAGTATACAAGCTTTGATTGGCTTTGGTTTTGTCCCTCTCACTCTCTTAGATTCTTTGGTTTTGTCCCTCTCCTCTCTATTCAATCAACAGGTGATTGTGTTTCCCAATAAGGTAAGGTGTTTCCTCTTTCTACATGTCAGTTGGGTTAGTTACCATCAATCAGTTTTTGTCATGATTAGGGTGTGTTTGATTCATGGTTCCTAGTATATGGTGCTAGAACTTGTGGCCCAAGCCTAAATGAAACTAAAATAATTGTTCAACGAACCATAATTTAATGTTTGATTTACATATGATGGAACTAAAACATTTACATTTTTTTTCATAAAAAAAGTTTAAAAATAATAAATCTTCAAGCAAAAATAAAATCACAACTATTTTGAAGTACCCTTCAATTTCAAACGCTAAGAGAAATAAATATAGTCAATGCATTGGGCATTCAAAAACATGCTATATTATGGGAGTCACTATCATTCATTGCATTCAAAAATATAAAATCATCCCTCAACAAAAAGCAAGATAAAATATTAGGGATGTGCATCGGTCAATTCAGTTCAATAACCGAAACGTGAACTTCTTTTAAATCCTAACCCAAACTTAATTGTGTAGGTAACCAAACCAAATTATATGTATGTGTATATATATGGTCAGTTTACCCTTTATGACTGAATTCTCTCTCTATATGGGTATGTGTATGTATATGTATATATGTACATATATATATATATATATATATATATATATATATATATATATATATATATGTATATTCATATAAACATATATCTATGCATAACAAATAAACACATATATATACATATATTTAGTTATTTTGTTTTCAAACCTTGAAAACCAATATTTATAAAGTCTAAACTGAAACTGAACTGAAATAAAAATTTTGGTTCAGTTCAATTATATATGAATAATGATCACCCCTATAAACTACCACACAGACTTCCTCCAATACCATAAAGAGATCTTAAGCCATATAAAAATAAAAAGAGTACAATTTGAGCATCATCGTCATGAATCACAAAGCAATTTAAAAGAATTGGAAATAAAACCACCACACAAAATGGTCATTCCACATTAAAATTCCACATTAAAGATATCAAAAAGACATGAATACCATCATACATACATCATAACACAATCATTTGCAAGAAAAAATAAAACATGTATTATCGAGTAGATAATGAAAAAACGATATAAATCAATACGAGGCGATTTTAGGTATTTAAATAAGAAGTAAAAGGAGAAGAAGAAAATGATAGAAAAGATAAAAAAGCGAGAAAAAGAAAAGAGTAGTGTGTGAGACGAGAGATGGTTGTTGCTCCAAACTAAAGCGAGAATGATGACTCGTCCGTGGAGACGTGAGGCCCAAGCCCAAGTCGAGCGACCCACCACCTGAGTTACGCCGCTTTTTCAGTTGAGAAAAGGGTCATGGAACTCAAGTTCCATGAGCCCCACTTGATGCTCTGTCTGATTCGTGCATGGATTTGGTTCTGATTCTTGGGGTCCCAACCCCGCCGCACCATCAATCAAACACCCTTGAATACTCGGACGCTGTACTTCTTGAGAATGGATCAGGCCAACCCGTATCCATATGGGTTAACCTGATCCAAAACCCAAATTAAAATCGTAATGTGTCGAATCCCTAAGCCCTTCCCCTTTCACGATCTCTCTCTCTCTCTCTCTTCCGGCGAGTCGGCGACTGCTAGGCGTGGTTTTGACAGGGAGGTGGCGGTACGCTGGAACCCATCGGTGATACTCTCTCTCTCTCTCTCTCTCTCTCTCTCTCTCTCTCTCTCTCTCTCTCTCTCTCTCTCTCTCTCTCTCTCTCTCTCTCTCTCTCTCTCTCTCTCTCTCTCTCTCTCTTCTAGCAAGGCAAAGTGGTCTATCTCTGAGGCCGTTTCGGTATTATTAAGTTATTCTATTGATCCTTATCACTCTGTATATATTTGGCTGTTTTAATATTCTTAAGATCTGGTATCGATCATGACGCATTCTTTTGGAGTTCCCTCAAATGAGTCGGTAAAGGTACATCTGATTCCCTATTTTGATTATATATTGCAATCTATTGCCTCCTATTCTATACCGATGAGATTCTGATATCTTGCATCCTGTTCAGTGTTCCTGAATTTAATATTACTCTGGTGTTCTTCAAATATTCTCATCCTTTTTTCAATGTTTTTTTGTGCTTCTCATATGCATGTGTATAATTTTCGTTAAAGCATAACATCTAGTATGATTTTCAGATGTCTAATATTATGTTGTCAATTATGAATTATCATATTTAATTTCGTGTGATATTAATTATATATGTGAAATTTTTATATTTTTTAATAGTGATGTACCCATACCTAGAGGTGAGCTTTGGTTGGCTCGGTTCAAACCAAATTACCTGAAAACCAAAATGGATCTAAATTTTAAAACAAAAAAGGAACCAAATTCAATAGGTAACCAAACCAAATTAGTTCAGTTATTCGGTTCATAAAGGAGCATTCCCTTACATTCTTCATGAAAAGAATCCCACTAGCTTCTAGTAAATACCTGATTAAGTCTCCAATCGACATTATCTTGTTCTCCTCTTTTTGCAATTTCATAAAGCTTTGGCAATGAGGCCATGGAACGATCATCGTCCACAAGCAAAGTTGAAAACCAGCATCAAGGGCACAATGGCTTCACCATACATTGATACGGCTCACCCCCAAAATGATTGGTACTTTGTCCTTCAGCAGGTTTTTGTTTCCAATTTGATGATCTCTTCTGAACATAGGGTAACATAAAAACTAAAATCCGTTTACAAAAGATACCACCTTGTTCAAAATTGACCCTTCTATCTGTTATGCCCATTGTAGAAAAAGATTCAACACAAAGATCAACCAATAACAGTAACAACTAAGCAACAAAAGTTATCCTATGCCTATATACACATAATCAAAGATTGATATATCCTTCATAGGAATCTACTAAGATATGTGCACGCGTGAGTGTGTGCGTAAGAGAGAGAGAGACCATTTATGCATGCAGACCGAGGAATGATGAAAGAGAGAGAGGGTGGGGGTGAAATAAGTTATACCCTAAATGGGGGAAGGAGGGGGGTATTTATATATCTCGGTTCTTCAGTTTTGGACCCCTTGAAACTGAACTGAATACCAAACTTCTTAAAATACCAAACCGACCCCGAACTGATTCTTACTGCAACTGAACCAAATCAGAAGTTCCGGTTTGGTAATTCAGTTTTAACTGAGTTATGCTCACCCCTACTTGTACCTTAGATTTTCTGAAATTCGCGTATCTCGTACTCATACCCTTACCATGTAATGGTATTGTATTTGTACCCATGCAACACAAATGATCAGTTTTTCTTGTATTGTCGATGTAAGATTCCTTCCATGCAGCCTATGTTGATAAATTTGTGTATGCTTTCTTTCGATAAATAGTGAATCAGTATCGATTTACATGTGATTGTAAAAGAAAAAAGGAAGACTGATATCCTACATGCTCTCAGTGTTTCTTAACTCGTGTTACTATGCTAGTCACATACATGTGCTTGCACGAGTTGCAAAGATGCAGTGGTTTTTCATTATGGAACAGGTAGGTTTTAGTTAGGGCAACCCGACACTCCCTGCCTGATCCTCTCTCTCCCTCTCTCTCCAAAATATCTTCTCTGGCAGGAACACGATCTGGTGTTCTCTCGACAGTACACTCTCTTCTCTCTCTGTGTTCTTCAGGGACTTGGTGGCATTTTCCCCCATATCCTGATGTGAGATCTAACTTTCCTTCTTTTGTTTAGGACAGAATCTGAAAGGCCAGCCAAATTTGTGAATATCCTCTTTAGTTGCTTGTCTTTTTGGTTGATTGTCGTTGGTGGACTAGTTTCCCTCTTTTGGTACTTGGAAAGAATATGAAGCGTGTCTAATCCTTTTGATTCCGTGAACATCTGTTCTCCTCTTCTGTTGAATCGGTGGATTAGTTTTCTCTCTTTGGTTGATTCCAAACTATTTGGTAAAATGGAGGTTATTTAAAGCAGAGACCTTCAGCTTTCGTGCTAACTGTATCTTTAGCATAATTCTAACAATGAACTAACATCCATTACAAAATTTAGATGAACTTGTTGTTGTCTGTCACAAGCTAAGACTTCAAGTGGTCCTTGGCGTTTGTCATATGATCAAGTAATGGCCAGTGACCACAATTGAGTTTCCCCTTTCTCTTGATCAGAATTGAGTTCAAGTTTGATATTTTCCTGACAAGCTTCTCATAGATAGCAATAAAAAGTAGTCTTACTTCTTTGTTTTTGGAATTAAATGCTAATGTGACACTAAATCGAGCTTAATGGCTACGAAAATTCCATTTAGCTGACCCCAGTTGTGATGAAAGACTTGGGTTTTGGTTATTCTCATGAATGACTAGAAATAGCTGAGATATTTTCTTGGGGGGTAGCACCCATGAATTTTGAGTCACATTCCGGACAACCTGTAAGAAGTAAGAACCTTATGAACTGATGGGAACAAATTTTGTTAAAGAATCGTAGAGTAACTTTTCTGGAAAACTTTGCATAACTGGGACATTTAGCTCTTTCCCTAAATTCCGGGAGTACGACGCCTCTCATTATTCTTCCATCTTGCACAACACTTTTAATACTATGATTTTTTAAGCATGTTTATTCCTTGGTCACACAATATGGATTCTCTGCACAGTACCCTATAATTACATACATTACTTAGAGTTTTGCTTCTCTTTGTCACCGCAACTCCATAGCTGAAACCAGAATGATTGGTACGTATCATGTTATAAAACATCTATTAGAAAATGTCACGTTACCTTCTTCTGTTATTTGTTACCTTCTTCTGTTTACTGTCTGCATTTCAAAGGAAAACAGTGTTGGCTTTCTGGAAAATATCCTTATGCTGGTAGCTGGTGAGGCTTGCTTTATGTCTTGCTCTCTTGTAATGTTCTTTCTTATTGTTGTGCTGAATCCAGGCTTAATCAAATCAACAGCTAAAATGGCGGACTTGGAGCCTGTCCTTTCACGTATTGAGTCCACAAGTTCAATGATTGAGCTGCTCTGGAAGACATTTAGTGAACTAGAAACTCACAGAGAAGCCTCTTTGAACTGCAAACTGCAGTGGGAGGAACTTCAAGAGCATTTCTTAAGCATTGAAAGTTCTCTGAAAAAGCGATTCAATGAATTAGAGAAAAAGGAAACGGAATTTGAAGCAAAGGCTGCTGAAACACAAGAGTCGCTGAAGCTGAGAGAGGCAGCTGTCGCTGGCATGGAACAGGCTGCATTTGACAGGTTGCAGGTTTTACGAGATGATGCGGTGGCAAACATTCAAGAGGCCTACAGCAAGTACAAGAAATCACCATCACCCAAACCCGTAGACACTGATGGAAATTTCGAAAGCAAGGTAAATAGTTATTCTATTGGTGAATCCAATGCATCTCTATCTGGTGCAGAGGAGAATTTGCCTGATACTCCAGGCAGGCCTGGACCTGCTGAAACCGCTGAAGTTAAGCCCCGTCCTCAATTGAAGCAATTATGCGAAGAGATGGATGCAATAGGGCTTTTGAATTTCATTTCAGATAATCGGAATGTTCTTGCTGCAATACGTGAGGAAGTCCCTGTTGCCTTGAAAAGTGCAACCAATCCAGCCCAGTTGGTGCTGGATTCTCTGGAGGGATTTTATCCTCCTGGTCAAACAACCCTAGCCGGGGATAAGAGAGATGGTGCCCTTTTGGGCTTGAGAAGGTCATGTGTTCTGTTGTTGGAGTCACTGGCTCCCCTTTCAAGAGGAACTATGCCAGATGCAGATCACCCTGTGATCACCCCCAAAATTAAACAGCAAGCAAAAGTAATTGCTGATGAATGGAAGCCCAATTTGGCTGATTTGGATACTGATGCTGCCAATGGCAATTCATTGGAAGTACAGGCATTCCTGCAGTTACTCGCTACCTTTAATATTTCGTCAGATTTTGATGAAGATGAGCTTTGCAAGCTTGTACTTGCAATATCCCGTCGCAAGCAAACACCTGAGCTCTGCCGTGCTCTTGGACTTGTGCAAAAAATGCCAGGTTCGTATTCTGTTGGACGACTTGAGGGCTCTCAACATGGATCCCTCTGCAAACCTTTTGTTTTTGGTAGGAGTGTAGGACATATGCTTATTTGTTTGCAGTGCCTTGGACAAACCTTCGTCCTCAGTTTTGGATCATATAAGATCGTAGTGTGTTCAAAACAATTCGCCTACCAGCTCAGATTGAAGTCTTCAATGCATTGTCGGTTTTCTTTGATCATGATACCTGTTTTCTTTTTTCAGATGTGGTTGAAGCTCTGATAAACAGTGGGAGGCAGATTGATGCTGTCAACTTTGTATACGCCTTCAAGCTTGCGAAGAGCTTCCCCCCTGTACCTCTTTTAAAGGCAAATTTAAAGGACATAAGAAGAGCTTCACAAGGGAAAGGTGCAAATGCTGGTCCTGGTGTTCAGGTGCGTCAGTATATGCTTCATTGAAATTCGTACTTATTAGTGGCCTCTTCTGTCGCTTCATGTTGGATACAATTGGTCGCCTTTATTAGTGAATAAGAACTTGTGAAAACTCAGTTTCATGTAGTCGTTTGAGATATATCAATTATATTAATAATATGTATAATTTTGTCGGTATATTATGGTGTTCGTGCACATATGAGTTTTGAAATTGTCATATAAGCACCGGCATCATATAACCAGACTCCTTTACCATGCCCAACTATCTCTCTCTACTTCTGGTCATCGGAGGGATTTCCTTTTTCTGATGGTTCTTTCTGTCTGTTGTCGAACACTGAGTGAATGATACTGTCAATGTAGAATGATGGCAACGCAAAAGAGTTGGCTGCTCTGAAAGCCATAATAAAGTGCATTGAAGAACACAAACTTGAGTCAGAGTACCCACTTGATCCACTTCAGAAGCGGGCGTCACAGTTAGACAAAGCAAAAGCTGATAAGAAAAGGATGGGTGAAGCAACCAAACCGCAGCCAAAGAGGTCTCGAGCTAACTTTGGTGGTCATGGACATTGGATAGGCATGGGTGGTGCTAACAGGATTACAGAGGCCAGTGACCGAGCCCCATATAACTCGTATTACAATAGTGGCCTGGATAATAGGTACACGTACCCAGCAGCATCTGCCTACAACTACCCGGTGCAAGGTGGCTATAATACCATCAGCCAAGCTCGTTATGACCCGCAACCTAACCATCTGAGGTCTTATCATTATCAGGAAGCAGTGGCGCAAACTTCTACGGCTCCACTCAGTGCAACCACAACCAGCTACAGTGGAGTTTATTTGGGTAGTGGATTGCAGCAGTCTTCTCACCTTCCTCCCACATACCTCTGAGAGTTGGAGATGTTCCTTTCAAACGCTGCCTAGTATAATGAAACTTTAGCAGTGCAAACTTAACGCATGATTAGCATTTTTTCTCACTTGATATACAAACTTATTTACCCTGTAGTAAACTCTTTTGTTCTCTTCCCCTCTTTCTTTTTTAGATTTTCTTCATGAGTACTTGCCTATTCCTAGTTATGTTCCTAGACATTCTTTTCCCTAATTATAGATACCATGGTATGCAAAGTACCTGCCACTTGCATTGGTAAACGTATCCATGCAAAATCCCTCAAATTTTTGTTGGGAAATCCCTGCAACATGTTAGGCTTTAGACATGGCATTCCTTCTTTTAGTTTATGATATTGTTATGGTTGCTCTCACCAGATTAAAAGGGTGAGGAATATCGAGATATCAATGGGCTATTTCTTCCTTTCTCAAGTTATCGAGATATCAATGGGCTATTTCTTCCTTTCTCAAGTTTCAAGTTTTTGAAATTTGTTCGCGCAATGAGAATGATCGACTATTTCCTAATAAGGCGATGATGGAAAGTCACATATGTGAGGAACTAGCCAGGAAAAATTTATGGCTTCTTATTATTAAGATACGTTGCTTGCCTACAGGGATATGGGGGTTGTGTGCGGAGGGTTTACCCTTACATAGCTGGTTCAAGTCTTAAAACGAGGATGATTGTGTTAAGTAAGCGAAAGCTAGTTGAAGCTTCGATGATAATACGCTGCAATGTTTCTAGTATTCTTTAAGAACCCTAAGGGAACTCCAAGGTTAACTGTGCTAACTGCTTGGACAAAAACAGTGCAAGAAGGATGACTTCGTAAGAAGTTCTAGTATTCACCCTTCAGGCCGATGATAACCTGCTGGTAAAGGTCAGGCTTCCATCAGAGGCAATCGGACCTGAAGGATGCTCAACCCAGTAATTTTTAAACCAGGTTGTCCATGAATCCAGCCAGCGTTCAGATTGGAAGATTGTAGCCATGAATCAAAGAAGAATAATGCATCAGATCACATGTAGTAGTATACACAACTGCATACAGATAAAACCATTCGGCAGGTCCACCTGACATGCCTATCAACTGCCAACGCAAAGGTTTTCTGCTTCCTCAGAACGGCATGCAGGACTTAATTATTCGGTTTAGACCATGTTTGTGCACGCCGCAGCATGCACCAGAAAGGCTTCATGGGTTTAAGTTCCACAATTACAGTCCTCCAACGCCAGCAATTCACCAAGGGCCCTTTCCACGTTGGTTTTAATTATCGAGATTGAACCGGAGACGCTACAGATTTTGGAGTAGGACCGAAGACCAGGCAACCATATACATGCCTTGTACCAAAAGATAAAGAACCAGAACACACCCAAGTTCTGATATACAAACATTTTGTGCTAATCAAAAGAAAAATGTCAAAATGCTTTCACCAGGAGATATTGAGAAAATTTATTAGCTACTATGTATGTTCTACAGTAGAACGCCAATGTAAAACATTTCTATGAGTCTGATATTGGCTTAAACATCTTGCTCCCTTCTTCCCATGAAAAGGAATAAGCTTCTGTTTAAAGCCCCTCAGAGGAGAGAGGCTTAAGCATACTGGACGAGAAACAAATTCAAACAATATAGAAAAACAAATTAAACTATTTAATAATCCAACTGTTGTAAAATGGTAAAGCTAAAGCATTTTTTATAAGCCACCACCTGTACCTCTCTCTCTCTCTCTCTCTCACACACACACACACACAGATAAAGAGAGAGAGAGAATACACCACTTGCAGACTAGAGATCGCAAAAATGGTTCTTGGATTAAATCCACGTATTCAAGGAGCAGCGGTTGTCACCAAGAGAGATTTGACATTCATCTATCCGCAGGATTAGATCATTGATAACTGAAAAACGATAGGAACAAGAGGGCCCAGAAGACGAAAATTGAAACGAAAGCAAGACAAAAGTTAACCACCAGGCTCCGATTTCCTGGACGCCCAGCAAATCAAATTAGAAAGAAACACAAAAACACAATCAAGGTTCAGAAAACAAGGGCAATCATAATGCAAATTGTGCCGCAGGAGATCCAGGCCGCATCAACCCTTCCAGGCACATCTCATAACCTCCAGAACAAGTTTTTTTGTACAGAAGTTACGAACCACAGCAAGCCGATTTAGGTGCACCATCACCAGCAGCAGCCGATGAGTCCGTTTTGCTGATCTTGAGGGCTTGGGGCTGTAGTGAAGATCATAATGCATCACGAATTACTGCAGTTAACTTACCACGAATGTTGCATAAAGATTCAATTAGAAAAACAATCTACCTCAACTTTGGAATCACTGTCTGCGAGTCTTTGCTTTATGTCTCTGGCAATGGAAAAGAAAACATTCTCCACATTGAAGTTGGTCTTGGCGCTCTGCACAGGAATTGTTGAGTTCAAAAGGGAAAAAGTAAAAAGTATACATATTTCTTGTGTACTTCATTCATATGCATATCTTTTATTTTTTAGAATTCAACTGTCTGAGATGGTTGACATTTTGAAGGATAAGGCAAGCATATTAGACTCAACCTATCTATCTATCTATCTATATATATATATATGCACACACCCATCAATGCTCAAATTCACTTACACATCTCTACTGTTTGATTCACATAATCAATGATAGAAATTTGAATTAAAAAAAGTACCATTGTACATTGCAGCTTTTTATTTTATCACCTCAACCGTGTATCTCAAAGATCAAACACTTAAGATGACAGAGTGGATTTTAGCATGGATGGGTGTGTGCATGAACTATGCTCTCTCTCTCTAAATGTATATATTATATATATAGGACGGTCAATGCGCATGATACGCACACACTGTAAGTAGGTCAATCCACTGCATTCATTGAAGTGAATTCCACATACTTACCACATAGGCATATGATACACACACACACACACACACACACACACACACACACACACACACATATATATATATATATATATATATATATATATATATATATATATATATATATATATGGTCCACCTGGACAATTCACTTTAGAACAATACTCCACGTGCTGTGACTAAACCCCCACCTCGACCATTTTTCACTTGGGTTCGAGACAGGTCTGAAATTCTCACCCCTAACTGAAACTATTTGGTAGATGTAATAGCGTATCAGGAAAAAGTTTAAAGCTTACAGTCTCAAAGAACTTGATTCCATACTCATCAGCCAGTGCCTGACCTTTTGATGTCGGTACAGCCTGTAAAAAAGATCCATGTTATCATCATTTTGGTGATAAAATCATATAAAGAAAGGATTCAAAAGAGAAGATAATGGCCTCTCTTACACGTTTACTCTCATCCATATCAGACTTGTTACCAACCAATATTTTGTTAACATTGTCAGATGCATGTTGCTCTATGTTTCTAATCCAGTTACGAATGTCTGTCTCGATGATGAGCAAAGATGTCTGAAATCAATTCTTCAAAGGAAGCCACATACGATAAAGAACAATAGGAACAGAGGAAGAAGTAAATACTGTTGAAGGAAGACTCATCTGTGACATCATACACTAACAAGATCCCCATCGCTCCCCTGTAATAGGCTACACAAAATAAATAATGTAAATGTACAAATGAAGCCAACTCCCACAGCATATAGTGAAGCCAAACTTTACATAAAAAGAGAAGTATTCATTTGTCCCCTAAATTTTGTCATTCTTACATAATTTAACTCATCTTTTTGTTTGTTTGGTTTGCTGGCATGTTGTGTGTGTGAGAGAGAGAGAGAGGGGCAGGGGCAGAGAGAACAGGCACGTGGTAAACTGAGGAGGTTCATAGTGTATGGCTTATAATAAGTGAAACAGCAGCTTTATGAATGCATATAATCTGCATCTTTTTCTTTTTACGAAACTGAAAATGGTACAGGCTACAATGTAGTACCTGTTGTAATTGTGCGGAAACGCTCTTGACCAGCTGTATCCCAAATCTGCAGTTTGATACGCTTCCCATCAAGTTCAATGTTCCGAATCTTGAAATCAATCCTGATGGACAAATATTATTCTCTTCAAATTGTTGAAGTGCAGAGAATGGATTACATAGCTAAGAGTTTCAACAACGAACCCTATGGTTGTGATAAAACTAGTGGTGAAAGAGTCATCAGAAAAACGCAGAAGGAGGCAACTCTTTCCAACCCCTGTAAAAAGACAATCAGACATCTGAAAGAGATAAGCAAAAAATCCACAGAGTCGTAGCATTAGTACTAGAAATCACATTGACGCTCCACAAATACATTGTATTTGTAACCACGTTTTGTGAAGAAAGAACAATCAAGGATTATGCGGCTGAAGCAGTACATCGACATTATGAAGTTGAAAGGGTCCGGAACCATTAGGATCTGGAAACAGTTACATTATTATTGAGTTCAGTTCCAATATCAAACAAATTTCATAAATATAAAATTTTGCAATAAACAAGTCAAATGATTTTGAGATCCAAGTCCAACCCATGCAGAAAACTTCCTCCATGAGGCAACATAACGTACTTAAGCACTGGCACAATCAATCAGTAATGGGCCTGCTCCAGGCTTCGAGCATTAAGAAATCAAAAGGGGTCTGGAACTGTTAGAAGGATTTAGAAAGGACCAAATTCTTGAGAATGGTACTTATATCTAATATATTCAAAAGTAGAAAATTTCGCAATAAGTAAACCATCAACATGTACAAAAGATGTCTATGACAGAAATGAAGATGTTGAGATGGATGAGTGGTCATACAAGAAAAGAACGTATACATAATGAGGTTATTAGAAACAAATTGGGAGTGGCACCAATAGAGGATAAAATGAGAGAATAGCGTTTAAGATGGTTTGGACATATAGAAAGAAGATCAAAAGAAGAACCTGTAAGAAGGTATGAAAAACTAATTTGGAAAGTGTTGGAAAGAAACAATAAAGAATGATCTAGCTTATTGTGAGTTAACTGCAAACATGGCACACGATAGGGATCTGTGGAAACAAAGAATCCATGTAGCCGACCCCATCTAGTATGGGAACAGGCTTAGTTGTAGTTGTTGTTTTAAGTAAACCTCACTCATTTGGTATCCACATGAAACTCATACATAAATATGCCTCCAAGAGGTGACATAAGCAGTACTTGATGAGCGGTGCAGTTGATTACTTGGCAGTTGAGTAGGTTGTTAATTGTAGATTCAAACAGATGTCAATTTGACATGGCCAATAGAAGAAAACAATAAATTGAAGTTTTATCTGGAGCCAGCTTACTAGTAGATCTCTCTCTCTCTCTCATCCATGTAACCATGCACACACATTTTCCGTGTTAAAATAAACTTCTCCCACATTGACTATCTCTGAAAACTCTCCCTTATTTAAACTATCAACAGCTGATTGGGCCCCAGCTATTTGCCCTTGTTGAGGCAAGCATGTCAAGAAAAAAGTTGCAGGCTTGCAGCAAATTGCACTCCTTTTGGGAATAAAATAAGCACAAGTGCAGACAATGAGTTTCTCAGCGCTCCCATAAGATGCCCTAGCAAGAAGGCCGACACTGTGTGATGCTCGCAGGACAGAGAGCCACGAACATGAGCTTGTGACTGAGACCCACTGATGAGCTTTAGAGAAACCCCAGCACTCATCCAGTCATCCCAACTGCAATCAGTCATATGTTGCACATAACAAACCTGACAATAAACCCCCTTTACACCGTTGACTTTCTTCCCATCCACCTCTCTCTTTCCCAACCCTCTCCCTGCCCCTTTTTGCAGCCCTTCCAATCTACCTCGGCCAAATCTAGTTCTACAAGCACGATCCAGCGGTTCAGTGCCTCTTAATGGATGCTTTCCCTGCAGGTGTTGGCCCACATTTAAAGCTAGGAAATACAAAAGGAGGATAAAGAGAAGATGGAGTTAAGTGGGGAACTGATCTCTTTTGCTATAGTGCTACTGTATATAATAAAGAGGAAAGAGTGGCCCAAGGGCCACTAGAATAGGTGCTCGCATGGTATAGGGAGTCATGAAACTGGGCTAAGAAAACATGCCCCGTGTAAAACATAATGGGTTAACTCCATCAAATTGATTCTTATTTAACTTTAATCCACAGACTTTGCTACTAATCAAATGGTGCCTTAGGGCAAACAGTTTTTAGCTGAAGCACTTTTCACGTCTAACTGGCATGGTCATCTCCCAAAGAAGGCATATCATTTGTCAGTCATCACATGGAATGATGGAACGATTCTTCTAAAAGCACAACAGTCATGTATGGGGCGATGCAATCACATGGAACAATTGTTTTCAACCCAGAGACCCCCCCACCTCCCAATCCATCCACCCCTCGACCCATCTACCCGTTCGTCCATCTTTATCCAAAATGTATTCAAATACAACAAAGTTTACTTAAGTTTATTGTAAATCTCTGCACATATAAACTTTGTTGTTGTAGTAAAGTTTATATGAACACAGATTTACAAGATACTTTTAAAATTGCAGAATTTGAAAGAGAAACACAAAGAACTACTATTCTACGAAAATTTTGCATAACATAGGGTCCAAAAAATTACATAAATGACAAATGTGGATAAATGTTATCAAACCAATTAAAGTTTCCGTGGAAAAAACTATAGAACAGTACATCCAGATGTTACATGCTGATTTTTTTTTTTGCAAGAAACAGCTACAAAAGAAATAAGCACCTGACAAACTTTTAAATAAAGTTATACAAATTAAAGTTACAAATCCATTCAAACAAAATAGTGTTAACAAACTAAATGCATGCACAGAAAAACTGCAGTCTATATCCAAATAAGTATCTTAAAAACTTTTTCTGAACCAACATTGTACCATCAGTTTCAGAGAGATGCTCGTGACTCCATGCAGATAATTTTAAGCAAACCACTTTTCCGAAAAAATAATATACAACCTTCTCACCACACACACTCAAGTTAATTGGTCTACATAAACTCTAGATGGTTGAGCTGCTGTTTGGGTAAGCAGGAAAAAAATGGATATCATTTTGGAAAAGTTAGTTTTGGTACTGTTTTAATCTTTATGTCTTTTCATGCTGTTTGTTATTGAAAAGAAGTGGGTATCTTATGATATGATACAATATGTACGATAAGTGCATATTGAAGACCTTCCAGATATAGGTTAAAAATCTTGCGAAGTTAAAGATTCCAACTCCATTTGTTGTCATTCTTTCTCTATCTATAAAGCATACTGATGACCTTCCAGCTACAGGTTCAAATGTTCGCAACGTGACCTTCCAGCTACAGGTTCAAATGTTCGCAACCTTAAAGACTCCAACTCCATTTGTTGTCCTTCTTTCTCAGCAGAAACTTATCCAGGAAGGGAGAGAAGGAACAGAATGCTTAAATACCACTGAAATTGAATGCATCAGCCTTGCTCTCATTTCTCAAATCTCTGTCCTAGATCTCCCAATTCTCAGTCAGATACCCCCAAAACAAAAAGGAGGCAACTTCTACACAAATATCCAGAAATAGCATATTCCACTTTCAATTTTCTCTTTCCTATCAACCCCATCCCACTTAAATGCACATGTAATCTTATATCAGCTTCGACAATGGAAGTCAGTAAGAGGTTCTTTGTCCATGTTTTTTATTTAAAACGATCAGGGACAATCAAAATTGCATTTCTAATCTCCATTATGTTTCTTGAACCCTCCATTATATCTGAGAGCTACAAAATTACGTAGGTATATGAGCAGGTGTCAGTGTGGGATAAGAAATTCCAAAATTCATGGGCACAATATACATAAGAGATACACATATACATAGCTCGTGTCTGTATCCATGTGTATGTGCACATGCGTGCCTGTGAGTGTTCAAGGGCATGTTTACTGAGATCAATCCTGCTATATGGTCCTCTTTCGTTTTATTGGAACTTGAGGATACTTGAGCTTCTCACGGCAATCGAACAGCCGAACCCAGTAACTGTAGACAGGACAATACTTTTAACACATGGTATGTGTAGACAGATAAACAGAACCGCTGGGCCACCAAAGATTGACAATCCACATTAAAAGCAACGTCCCGGTAGCTTGTGATCTTCCATTCCACGAAAAAAGGGCGTATGGAAGAATTTAATTCAAATCTCAACATTTCAACAATAGGAAAGAAAAGCCCAACGTAGAAAAAAGAAGGCCACAGGTCCCGTAACTATGCGGCAAATATCCAGTCAGTATTCGGGAAAGCTCCTCTCCTTCGTTGAAGCATCAGAGATCCACAGATACCAAAATAATTTAGCAGAAATTTCTTCTGAACCATATAGCAGCCACACACAAACTCCTCTGCTTCTTAACTCACAATCCAGCAAATGAACGGGTAGATTTCCGAAGAGTTTCTTCGCAAAAATCAATTTTAAGTCCACAAATTCCTATTGGACAGATCGGTGTGCAGTCGTTCGATCAGAATGCTAATAAATTTGAAGCAAGCAGTGAAACACAAAACAAAGAGCACCGATCCTCACAAATCGACAAAATTAATAACACTAAGACAAGAACGAATGAGGAAAAGGGGAAAAGTGGAAAATCCTAATGCTATCTTACCGCTATCGCCAATGAGGAGAAGCTTGATGAGATAATCATAGTCCGCTCGAGCCCTAGCTGGCGCGGCAGCCATAGCCACTACAGATCAACGCGAAAATTGATGGAGACGACGATTGATCGAACTCTCTTGTTCGGAGAAAGGACAGATTTCAACAACCAAAAAGGAGAAACCAACGAAGAAAAGAAAGAAGAGGAAAGGGAGAAAAGGAAAACGATCGCCGAGAGAGGAAGCGATCGATTTTGCCCTTAAAGCCCGCGAAATCCGAACGACTGAAAGCTTCTCCCAAAACGAGTTTCTCTCTCTCTCTCTCTCTCTCTCTCTCTCTTTCACCCCGGCTGAAAATGGGTCGGAGTTTTCGCAAGATCTGAACATCACCCGGCCATCATTAACAGGGTGTCGCGCATCGGGTCGACACGAATAAGACCCGTAGAGGACCTTTCAAAGTGACGATTTGGTTACTACCGGGGGGCGAATTTGCGGTTCAGTCCGTGTTCATGTCGTGTCACCATCTTTCTACAATAAACAGGTCAACCTGAAAATCGCCTTAGTCTTTTTGTGTCACTTTGGACACGAAACACAATCTCTTCAGATATTATCCGTGTCTTACGTTGTATAATAGCCACCAATTTCGTGTTTGTGGTATGTTCATCTCATGTTCTTGTGTAGAAGAGGTCAACTGGGGCTCCACTGTTTACTGTATTAGTTTGGGAACTATGATCTTTCGGGGATCGTGTTGTGTTGTGATTTTATGTTGTGTCTTATATTATTAGTCTTAATAAACACCCGAAACTTGACAAGTATATGGAGTCGAGTACTTGATCTTCCATTAAGATCACCAAGGTTTCCATGTAAAATCATTAACAAAATTCAGCACCAGCACACCTAGAGCATTAGCTCGCCGGTACGGTAGGCCCGTCTGCCACCTACTTGCAGGTGGCGAGTTCGGTGTCGCATGTCTTCGGCCTCCCACCATAAACACAAAAGGCTTGGCACAAGCATTTCTTTCCTCCTTAAGGGGTGTTTGATTATTAGGCCGGACTTATAGAATTGAAACTACAATTCCATCAAAAGATTCTCAAGGCCCTCGTAGATTTAATGTGCTTTGATGTCCGTGTTTGATTATAAGAACTTTCATAAGCCTCATAATCAAACATCCCATATTCTCAAGAGTGGGCTACTATTCGCCCTCATAATTAGGTTTATTGTGCTTTGATGTCCGTGTTTGATTATAAGAACTTTCATAGGCCTCATAATCAAACACCCCTTAATATAAAGTTTGAGTCTTATGAATAGAGAAAACCAACATTGGGAGACCTTTATGGCCATAGTAGGTCGATGCAGTTCAAACCGGATTAGTCAGTCCTTTGTGCTTCCAAATATAGGTGTTGTACTTCACCCCCATAAAAAAACTATTAAATTATTTTGATTTTCCTCATATAATTAAGGATTTAAGTCGCAACTCCTCATAATAGATCCGATGGGATCCAAATCCAAATCTGATTGAAATCTCAAAATCGTACCCGCACGTTGCCCATCTCAATCTGCAACGAGTCCAACCTGTTCCCATCCTAATTATTGTCAGCTTTTCCATTTTGAATAATGCCAGCAATATGAGTTAAACTTGCTAGAGTGGCAAGTGGATGCGACAAGGAAACTCGACCACAGCCAGAACAGTTCATTTTCGTGTCCAGTTAAGCTGACATGAAAAGATAACTCGTGTCAGGCTTGTCCTGTTTGCCATGAACAAGAACCTGGCACAAACACAACCTGAAAAGAGTTGCTAAGATGTTCAAGCGTGAAAATCAGCCACAAACACAACACGAGAAGTCTGTGTTAATGTCCCGCATCTGCAAACCCTAAGGAGATACATTAATAATTACAGGTCAAGTTAAGTGCCAAACTAACGCCACTTTATTAATTTATGGGCTGAACTACGCAAGGATAGCTCATGTTGCATCTATATAATGTAAAGAGCTTTAGAACTTTCTTTAAGGTTTGTTAATGCAAGACACAATATCAAAACGTACAATGAGATGGCCTGAAAAGTCCGTGTTCATCTACTCAAAGAAAGTTAGAAGTTTAGGTTGTGCTTGGGTTGGGTGATTCGTGACACGAAACAAAAAGTACACATGAAAATCTAAACTATTCATCTCTAGAGATAATGGTTGAATAAAAATATACATATAGAAAAAATACATATATATCTTTTTGTTTTTCTACTTTTGAACTCAACCAATCATCTTTTAAAATAGATTATTGAGATTCTCTCTCACACACATATATCCCGTGGGAACCTAGGTCCCTTTAATAATAGAAACCTCATATTTTTATTTGACTAACGAATAAAAGCTCACATCTTTCCTCGAAAGTTAAGACTTTGGGGTCCCAAAAAGTAAAATTTACAAATTAATTATGATTTTTTCCCTATTTGATAACATCTCCCAAGACTAATGAATAAATAAAAAAATCATTAGCATGTAAATCAATCCAAATTATAATGTCTTTTTCATTCCGTCAAAATTGATTATTAAAAGGATAATGTAGACTCGAACACCGGAAATGTACAGGTGTTGAATGCAGAATTATCTAATATGACTAGTGCCTGATAGAAGTTTCTATGTAAATCCTACTAAATCAAATTCAGATATGAAAATAAATGGATATTACAACAATCAGAAGCCCGCTCCAACATAATTAGAAATAGCATTTGGTTCAAATGTTGCTCAGTAGAAGAGAAACAAGACATGGTCGGTTCTCAGCAAGTTTACTTTGTTTAAAAGAAACTAAGACTCACTGTGGAGCTTGGTTCACTTGGAAAGGATGTTCATTGGGAGGGAATTCCTACTCCCTATCAAGACCCACTCCGAACGGGACGGATTTAAGAGGGGATAGGGACGGAGAGAGTAAGGAAATTCCCGACAGGGATCGAGGCGGGGATGGGGATAGAAGGCCCCTGTCTCGTGAACTCATGCCCGATCCTTCCTCTAATTGATTCTAAATGTTAGGTCCATCTAAAAATAAATAAAAGAAAGTTTACCTCTTTTTTAAATTTGTAAACTCATCGTAATTCTTTCACATTTCATCTGTAATAATATATTCTAATTTAGATGCATTTTACATAAATTAGGTTTCATTTCATATATAAAGGTGAGATCCAACTTTGTTTGAACATCCCTCTTTTTCCTAACGTGTTTTTGCGGAACCCGTGGGACACATGGATAACATGAAGACATTTTTGGTTCCCCATCACGGGATGAAGATGGAACAAAGTTGTGAAAAAAGGATGGGAGCGGAGACTTTGATCTCCGGCCCCGCCCCGAGTGATGAACATCCCTACATGCAAGAGAGAGAGAGAGAGAGAGAGAGAGAGATCCTTAAGTAAAGGACTGTTTCCCTTTTGTATGGTGGGAGCCGGTCACTAATTGAGCCCCGAGCAATTAAAAGCTACAAAGAACTCGATCCATGATGAGGTCGTTTGTTGAACAATTAACCTGAAAACATGCCTCTCTTACACGCACCAGCCGGGCTCACCCTTATGATTTGATTCTCCTCTCTCAACACAATGCGAAAACCACGAATTCTCAATTGCTGAATTCTTATTATGGTAGATTCTTCTTTGTAATAGGAAATATATCACCTTATATAGACTACGGCCAAATGCACAAAGGACCTGATAACACCGAGACAATGACACGGCCCTCATGGCTAAGGAACACTTGACAATGACGATCATTTAATACAATGATATTAATGCAGATCTTATGTCATTTGAATTCAAATCCAAATCTAAAACTTGAACTACGACCCAAATGACTAAATGTCATTGTATCTGCCCCTCTTGACCGATTAGTGTCTTTCATTAATGCTCAACCTCATCGATTATTGTGGATCCATCTACCGCTCATGATCGATCCATTAGAGTCTTAACGATTGATAATACTATTTATATATGTATTAATAGTCAAGTGTCTCTTGCTCAACCTCCAGCCAACTTATCACAAGGTACATTAAAGCTTTTATAATGAAAACTAGAAGAGAAGAAAATAAACGAAACAGAGCAGTTGGTATAGTCCATTTGGTGACTACAAATTGGACCCATTATGCATGGATGGGATTTGTAATTTTGGATCCATGTGACTTGCAAACAAAAGAGAAGAAACTCATCTTGTCAAGGTTTTAAATGAAACCATGTTGATCCAACCGACATCGAGCCGAGGTCGGTTCAAAATTTGAAAGATCAATGGAAAACATCATTCGCGATTCCACCCCCACTCTTTAAAAGTTATCTGTGCTGTTCGGCCCACCCTAAAAGAATTTATGGATCCAGTAGTGGATCTGGTGCGGGGATCATGTGATCCATGAAATCCAAGAACATGCTCTCAACAGTTTGGAGTTAAAGCCGACCACACTTGGTGCGAGATAAGACTGGTCTGGATAAAAGAACTTCTGGAGATCCGATTCGACGAATAATAGTTATTGATCTTCTGGAAATCCAAGAACATGCTCTCACCAGTTGAAGTGTTTGGACCCATTTTACTATTTTGGATTAAATTCTAGAGGTTGCATTTTGCTGTAGGACCCAATACAGCTAAACTCATTTTGCTGTAGGACCCAATACAGCTGCCTCTTTGAAGAGCACTTCTATGTAAAAGTTCATAGGAAAGGCATGAGGAGTTACCATTCTCCTGGCTAGTTGGAAAAACCCAGCAACTTGAAGGCATGAGTGCGATACTAGCCGAGTATCGAGCAGCGTGTTACCTAAACAGATCAGTACATGTTACCTAAAATCTTAGTTGACACGAAGAAAAAAAAAACCTTTTTGTTTTCTCAAAAGTAGAGCAACAATCGATCACATGGTAAGTGGGCTTGACTCACAAGTTGCAGGCATTGAGTTCGATATTGGGGTCAAGCATACATGGATTTAGCCTCCCCATTTACAACAACTACAACTAAGGCTTTTTCCGGAGTTGACGAGGTGATTTTTTTTTGTTTCAAAGAGCTCAACGATGTGTCATGATAACAATCAACTAAACAAAAGTTAGGTCATTATTTATTGCTTTTTTAAATATTTTTTTGCTTTCTCTTATAATATTTTCACTGTCTAGTTTTCATACCTTTTAGTAGAGCTTCCTTGGGTCACTTTTAATATATTTAAACTATCTTAAACGATTTTTTTCTTATTTTGATATCTATTGATACCATTTTCAATTTGTCTATAATAACCTTACGAGAAAAGAAGGATTGTTCAACTCACTAGCCTCCGCACTCTAGCAAAAAAAATAGTTGGGCTTTGTACACCGTGAAAGTGCACACCTGTGCCTCCCTTTTTTTTTTTATGGGTGTATGATCTTTGTGCAGAAACCTGGTGAAGATTTACACTAAATATTGGTGCGAAGAACTTGGAGTTGAAACGGTGTGTGTTATTATGTGAAAAAGACATCGAGTACCATAATAGACTCTTTGAGTCCATGTGCAAGGGCCCTCCAGCAAAAGGCATACCTTTAAACCTATGCATGGCTTTTAAGTTGGTGAGAAGAGGGAGAGGGACTTTCTTTGATGAGTATGCCAATAATAATAAAAATTCCCTTGGAAGAACCTTCGAGTTAAAGGTCATGAGCTCGATTTATGAGGTCGTGCATATCTGAAAGAGGTCTTCCCGAGCACCGGCTTGCCAATTGGAACAATGAGCACAACCAAATAATACATGCAAATATTAATATGAGTGATATTTCAAAGTAAAAACTTTAATTTACTGCCTTGCTGAATTCAAAATTTTCACTTTAGTATCCTGTAGTTTCAAATAATTATGCTCAATACAAATCCAGTAAGTTATTTTGGGCCCACGTGGATCCGAATACGTGCTACTTTCCAACTAAGCTTATGGTTTGCATACACTTTATGATGTGGCTCATTTTGTTTGAGTCAACAATCACATCAGTGATTCATTATTTTATTTATATTCTATTATTTGCTCTTACTGTTAATGTTATTTACTATTATTATTTTTGAATTCTATTAATAATATTAATAGAATGTTACATTTTATACAATATTGTACTATAAGTTCCAAATGAATAAAAACATAATTTTAATTAAGTATACTATATTCTTTTTTGTTTAAAGGAGAGGTCGAAGCCGTACACCACTCCAGGAGTTCATCTCTTGCTTGCAGCAAGAGCATTAGAGCAACCATGTAGCTATCACTTTATATGCAACTTAAATATAATATTAAGTATATATATTGAAATATGTCATGTCAAATCCATGTATCAATCGTCATATGTCATATCAGATTTCAAAGTTACGTCGTCAACCTTATGTCATCGATATTAGCACAAACTTAAAACCACATGCTTTCAATGTAAAATTTGAATAAACTGAACTTTTTCCAATTTCACGATATCAAGAAAGAACTATGTTCTACATTTTAGTCATAATTCTCCCAAATACCACTAGGTCTCTATTAACAAATAAAAAATAACTGCTATCAAAAATTTTTCTTTCCTCATTACCTTATCAAGTAATTGTTCTTGTGAAACTAACGAGGGCTAACCTGGCGGCCAACAACTCCAATAGCTTCAAAGTAGTCACTTTGCTTTTACGACCTATACGTAGATCATTGGCTAACGCTCTCGCAAAGCAAAGGGAGAATTAATTAATGCTTATTGAGTATCATGCATGTGTTTGCATGACTGACAAATGACAGATCCAAAAACTTGTTTCGGGTAAAATAGATTTCATGTTCAGGTGAAAGGGCTTTCAAAAATTTTCAAATTCTTTTGAAAGTTTCAATGAGTAAATGAAAATTTTTCCACCTCATAATAAACACATTTTATCTTTTATATGTACATTTTCTCTGGTGGATATATCTTACTTACAGGTGGCTAAACCCAGAGTTTATGGGGCTGTAATGGATGTTTACGAGGGTAATCGATAGTGCAAGAGTCCAGGCATATGTCGAAGAGGCCAGTTTGTGCAGCCTCTCTAGTAAAGAAAGGTACAGTTAGCTGCATCAAATGAGAGACTTTAAGAGCCAACCATATTTGCCGCACCACTGAAGGGAAGTATTAAATGGAATGCAAATCTATAAATGAAGGCAGCTGCTTCGTCTCATATTCATACATGAATCCCGAGATGGCCACAGATGGCTTCAGGGATTTCTTTCCTGCTCTCACCTCTTTGCCATCTCCGGATTCTCTCACATCCCAAGTCTTAAACTTCATCTTCCCAGGATATTCCTACGTCCCAACCCTCCATCTCAAGGTACGGGCTCTGCATCCAGCAGTTCATTTCCACTTTAACAGTTAGCCTTTCGCTTTTCCAACAGATGAGCCAATGTATATATATAGCTGGTTAATTTCTTCGATTTTTCGATTTGTGATGGAAGTCACATTATGTCATCTAGAATCCAAAATGTCCAGATTGGGACGAATAGCCAATGGTTTATTCTCTATTATGACCGGAAAGTTCTTCAAGATGGACGGAATAGCTCGTGGTTATATCGTGGCCGCAAATGAATTCAACAATAAGCTATACTTGCTCCTTTAAAGTTTTCAATTTTTTGGTCACCTGATCACATTAACGTAGATCTATCACTATGATCATGTAAAAACAACTCATAATTGCTTTGAGCTCTTTGCTTCAGGTCTTTGGATCAAATATCATCGATGTTAAACGCCCTCTAGTTGCGGTGATGGCCCTCGCCGGGTTCTTCATCTTCCAATACGCCGGAAGGAGGCTTATCCGGCTAGGAGGAAAGAAAAGCCAATTCAAGGGAGCATTCTCATTTGGGATGGCCATGTTGTGGTATTCCGTCATGTGCATAGGTGGCTTTTGGTATGATTCCATCAGTCACCACCAATTCTTCTACAGCGTGGACGTGGTCGGCACGGCCTGCTGTTCGGCGTCAGTGATTGCTGGATCGTTGGGCTTTGAGGATCGCGTTCCGGCCAACCGACGGATTCTCGCTTCAGTCTACGTTTTGGTGACGGTGGTTGTCTTCTCCTGCTCTCCAGTAATGAGAGAGTTGATGTATATTGTACCGTCTCTCTTGGCCTTGACTGCTGCCTTGATTTTCTGCAACAAGGTTGATGGAGGAAGAACGAGAGAGAAAGAGAGGAAGAAGAAGGAAGAGGTCGAAAAAGAGGCGGAGGAGGAAGTTGAGAGATGGATGTTGTTTGCGAGCGTCGGGACAGTTGTGGCTTTGGGGGGTCTCGTTTTCAACCGTTGGATCACAATGATCCTCGGCCCGCATTTTTGCGAGACCTTTTGCTTCTTCCTCGGCAGCCATGCTGCGGTTTGGGGCGTGTTCCGTATGGTGGTGGCGACCAACCACGCAGGGTTTCTGGTTTCGTGAGGATGCCTCTTGTCCACGCTTTCAATAGTTACTAAAAGTCCTTTGTGTTATACTGCATAATCGTGTGACTGTTATTTTGCACGACAACCTGATTCTTCAGCTATGACGTTATCGTGAATAATGCCTCGTAAAAGACATTGAAAGGGCATATAAGATCTTTATTGTATTCCACTTGTCGTCCTGTGCATTCAGGTCAACTCTCTCTTTATATATATATATATATATATATTTAATCAATTTTCCTTTATATATATGTATATATATATATATATATCCGTTTTGAACATGAACCAACCTATGACGACAACAAACGAGTTTTAAAAGTTTCCATTTGAAACATAATTCGGATCATTAACTTAAGTGTAGAGTAGAGTGTTTGGCACTTTGCTACGAGTAGAGAGTTCGACTCTCAAAGGATACGTGAGTTTGGTGTTTGCTCTTGTAATAAAAAAAAATGGAAATCGGTTATCTCAAATTTGACTAATTAAGAATTAGGTTTATCAATTCGACAGTCGGTTGAAAAAAATATTTTAGTCAACTGACAGTCCTTCAAAACTGAACCGAATATATATATAGAGAGAGAAAAAGGTGGGTAGTGTCTCATGCATGACACCAGTCCTATCAATCTAAACCTAGCGCCTAACTTATCGTACTCGATGGGGATTGTACTGGAAGAAGTTCATTGGTTTAGTAGTATTATGAATTGTAGACATCACCTCCTCTCTCTCACACAAAAGAAGACCAGGTTTTTTACTTTCCCTGGTACTTACAGATGAGACAATACAAAGGCGACCTCTCACGTGGCCTTTGTTCTGTATTTTCCTTTAAAATTAATATAAAAAGTTGTAATTCTTCAACGATCCTTATCGTTTTCCAGATTTTGTCTTAACATTTTCCTGGGTTTACTCCAAAGAATAGAAAGAACGAGTCTCGATCAACATAGGATGGTTCACATCTCACTGTGCTGAGTTGTGGGGTGTCTGATCAAGTTTAGAGCTGTCGAGGGATGGAGTATCGTAGAGCAAATCCTCAAAGATCATCGTTCGCTGGCTTAAGGAAGAAACTAAACAGTCCAACTTCGTAGGAACCTTGGAGAGGAACTGAAAGAACTCGACTATGAAGTTCAGCCAATTCATATTCTCAGGGACCGGAAAAATCTTTCTCCCTCAATTCTCTCTCTCTCTCAGGCCCTAATCTTCTTCTGTCTTTCTCCCTTTTCTTCTGAAGCCATTATCGACTTACTTAACCAATAATTCAATTACAAACTAGACACTCCAACGCAACCGTTCCCACACCAAGAGGGATTCTCTAAAGGAACTGCAACAGAGTAGAATCACAGTGACGGCCATGATGTTATTCGGAGTTTCTACGGTTGACACCTTGCTGATGCTAATTGTGACGTCCATGATAATCACCAGCAAACATTTCTTTGGCGAACTAGCAAGGATGACACTCTTGAAGAACTGAATTGTAAATGACAACAAAGAAGACCTGTTTTTATCAGTAGTTCACCAACGAAGAGAAAAACCTCGATCAACAAGCAGCCAAAGAAAAGAAATTGCTGTAGTGAGCCTTCATTCAATTAGGGTTCTGTCACCGACTCAAGCCGATCAATCACGACCTCCAAGGAGCTTACCTTGGTCTTCAGGCAAGCTTTCCGGCCGTCATGTGGGTCAAGTGTGATACAGAACTGTACTGTTAGCACCCAAGAATTGTTCGTGAGCTACGTACAAAGAGGCATATCTATGCGTTGAGAGAGAGAGAGACTCTAATAGGACGTAGGACAAGCACACGGCTTTTGTCAAACCCCGGGCATAAAACCCATCGAGAAAACAGTTCACCGCCTTTACTGCTTTCGACTGTTGCCGTTAAATTAATTCCGACTATTGACAAGAGCCGGAATAATTTCCGTCAACAGCTAAAATATGCCCTTTTTATATAGTGATACAGTGAACTTAGTTGTTGTCGAGCAATCGACTGAAACTTATTCATCATACTACAAAACAACCGTTCATATAACTCCTTTTTCATATAGTAGTAGATAATGGCCGATTCCTTTTTCACGTCTCCTAGTGAGAGAGAGCCGGGTAGAGTTTCTGCTCTGTTTTATCTGCTACTTTCCAGCAGTCTGATCAAAGCCGATCAAATGGCCTGGACGGATTCACTTTACCCCCCAAGTAAGGTTCACACACATACAATATATAAATATAAATAAATAAATAAATATATTCCAACCACTAGGCAAAGTGGATGAAGACCCAAACCAACCCATCTTAAATGCAATAGGGGAAGAGGATTAAGAGGTTATTTGCTGCAATCTGGACCACGTACTGTGAACAACTTGACCGGTATCTGTCACTGTATATCTGTTCTTTATGGTTCTAATTTATATTTTTATAACTATTTACATCTAGACCAGCAGCCTGTAACTGATGGGTGGCGATAAGCTTTTTCTATCATGCAATCCCGTTCCAACGGCAAAAGTGCCAGAATCTCAAACACAGCTTGGGGAATAAGAGAAGCCGTCTCTCTCTCTAGGCTATAATAAAAATAACTTTGAATTCGTTGTGACCAAAAGTTATGGTTAACAAGTCTTAATGACAATAGAAGGTATTTATTTTTGAACTTTATCTATTGAAATACAAATATTCAAATTATATTAGAATAATTAATCAATTGAGATGCATACATAACTTTCGTCATAGTCTAACTAGAATGGAAAGGTGGCTCCTGTACTTTTGTTGAGGAAGAAATAATAGATGAATATATGGAAACAATAAGACCATATATATATAATAATTTTTGTATGTATGTACTTATTTTGGTATAATTGGGATGCTAAAGTTTTTGTTTAAAATAAGAAAATATGATCTTTTTTCCTTGGAGATGTAAATAGGATTTTAGATCAAGCAAATGACAAGAAAAAATCCACGTAGCGGATCCTACTTAAGGCATTTACTTGGACCCGTTTGATTTGATCCGATTCAAACTTGCCCACCTCCACTTCTTGTTAGAGAGAGACTTCACAGAACTTAACCGCAAGGGATACCTAACTTTTAAATCGATAGAAAAATAAACTGTATTTCGTCGGTCACACGAACCTTCACTGTTGTGTATATCGGGTTTTCGTGTTGTTTTCTTATAGTTTAAGACTTAATCTGACTTAATCTCACAAATGGATACGTTGTTCTGCAAGGCTTTCCTTTTACAAACAGAAACATCTAAAACACTATATATAACATCATTAAGAAAAATTCAATCATGTTTAGATGCAAACACAAAAAAGGATCATGTATGTCATTCTCCTTGCCGCAAGACGGCACCCATTATAGGCCTTCAGGTTTTACACCATGGGAGTATGACCCAGTCCTACATCCTGGCGCTGCCGGAGAAATAACATTAAAGGAAAAACAAAGGAAATCATCAAAATTCAGCATGATTTTGAGATATTCATGCACTTATTATTTATTGTGGATAATACAGGCTAATCACATTTATGCTCTTCATCTCCTCAAGCTTTGCAGTATGTATGTTGCATAAAGATCCCTGAAATTAAAGAAGAAAAGTAAGAAATTCAGCATAAGCACACACCGTGAAGCACATATGGGCGAGCTAATGAGATACTATGGTTGTAGCACATATGGCCAGTTGGTTCATTCAGACCTAGTATGGCTCATGTGTTCGACATCGATTCGGTTTTAGCTGCTTGCCGATCGAAGTCAGCCCACGGACCCAGTAAGCTCAAGCACTATTTAACAAAGGCTACTCGCTGATGTCTTTATGAATTGGTTATCTTCAAATACCTTTACAATTCATTATTTCAGTGCTTGGGGAAATTATTTCTATTTATTTTAAAAAATATAACGATCAAAATGATATATTTATGCATATAAAAATTTATAGGCATTTTCTTTCTTTTATTTCTCAAAACAAGTTCGTCATAATAATGACTTTGTTTATTTATTAATATAAAGATATCACTCAGGGCATGGTGCAGTATACTAAGAATGTCTTAAATTCAGGTAGGTGGTATTGGCACTGGGGGATCTACACTGAAGCAAGGACCTCAAATTTGAAAAGCAAATGAAAAATTTACAGGATATGATTGAATTTCTAGCTATTATACGCTCTTCACCAGTCCTTAAGTGGTTGAATAGGCTGCTTGAGCACCCCACAAAAAATTCTAGATCCGCCACTAGTGGTGGGTTTAATCTAAGCATAAGGAATGATAAACTAAGCAGATCCAAAAGATGGAGAATCCAAATTATCATGGTTCAACCCAAAACCAAATATGAGAATATGAGTTAGAAGAAAAAATTCTTTTCCCCATCCAATTTACTACAATATTCCAAATGCACCCTTGTTTCCACTAAAATTATAAATCACTACTAAAGGTTTTGCAAATTGAGAATTGCCCATTTTGTTTAACCATATAACCGCTACATGGGTTTCAATATATTTGTGATTCCTCCAATAGAAAAAAGAAAGTAATGCCACTTGAACTTACATTGAGTATTGAATAGCTTCATTGGCAGTGGCTGCAGGCAAGAACTCATTTACTGCAACTTCTTTGTTCTCATTCTTCTTATCTAATATTTAGTCAAGAGTCCCAACCACATTCTACTATTGTTTTTAGGAAAAATGAAAGAAAGAGAAAGATTGAATGATCCGACCTGTCGATCACCCGTTTATTTGGGGCATTTAATACATATTATTTGAACATCTTTGTTTATGTGCCAAAATATTTGTTGTAGATTCACAAGATTGGGTCGTTTCTTGGTCCTCCGCGGGTAGGTTCACTACCTCTAAGGAACAGCATAACAATGATATTGTTGATTAGGATATGCAGTTGAGGACCGTCAACAGGTCTGATTCAGATCCGAATCTATTCTGAATCAAATCCGAATACTTGAGTCCAGTAATTGAAATAGAACTAATTATGTTTGCATGAAGTTTGAATCAGCAATTTTCTGAATCCAAGACCAATCAAATTCCGAATAGACTGGATAATTGGACCCAAATTGCATATCCATTGGCTAGATGCTTGAACCCAATTTGGCATCGAATTCCAAATCCTGCTCCAAATTGGGAATAGATCAAAGACCGATGAAATTTAACTAAGGATACAATCTTCAAAGAATCGGCGAATCTCTTGGAGACGATGAGGTGGTAGGTCTTTAATGTCAGTATGTTGTCGATATTCTGGATCATCAGCACAAACTGCAATTATCTTATCATCCTTCTCCCCCTGTTGATAATTAAAGCCAACAACGAAACCCGTCACTCATGCAGTTTCTCAACCAGCACAGATTAGAAATCTAAGAGAAATTCAATTGATCTGATATTTATTAGCTAAAAAATGAAGAAGAATTTTGGAAATTATTTATTACCTGATCAATCATCGGCATTAGTCCGATCGCTCTTGCACGTAGAAAACATCCCGGAAGAACCGGTTCCTATCGAGAAATCAAAATTTCCGACCATGAAAAACCATTTTGAGTTAAAGAAAAAATTATCGTTTTTTCCCCTAATTTCCCATAATAAAGGTGATTCAGTAATTAGCTAGTCACCTGCATGAGAATTAATACGTCCAGTGGGTCATTGTCTTCACATAATGTACGTGGTATGAAGCCATAGTTATGAGGATAAACAACAGAGGAGTACAGAACTCGATCAACCTGAACAAATATGAATTCTCTTGTGTCATAAGTTCATCAATTCATTCATAACAAAATTAACCATAAAACATGATATTTCTCATTTGAAATTATCGATCATCGTAGTTAAGGTAAATTAGGCACTTATATCAACGTCTAAGCTCACGTTAAACCCGCCGCCTCATGTCTCCTGTCGACGACACTAATGGGGGTTAAAGGAAGTATCAAAGGATAAAGAACACAAATCAAATGTGACATATACGAAAAGAAATAAAAATGAACCAAGATGATAAGGTCAAACTACTTTTGATGGACCATCTTCTTCCATCTAGAGGAGATGTTCATTTATTTAGATATCTTGCAGGTTTAGTTTTACCTTTATCAGCCCAGTTTTCTTGTCCAGTTCATATTTAACCTTGCTTCCTTTGGTAATCTCCACCACCTACAGCATGCACAAAAGAATAGGAATAATTTTTTTATCACAGACAACACACACATACATGTGCATATGTACGTATGTATTTATTCATATACACGCACAGATCTTCCAGATAATATGCAGATAAATCAAATAGATGCACAGGTTGGATGGTTTGGGGGGTACTTACACAGTTAAAAACAGAAGGCGCCCCGGGTCCTGCAAAGTTGAAAGAGAAAGCAAAAAGGGAAATGTTAATTAGCATTCAACACATATTCTTTCATCCAACAGGCATTAACTAACTTCTCTGAATAAGGCAACATAATATCGAGGGTTTTAAGATCTTGGTTTTCTGGAATTAGATCGTAACACAATAGCGACTAAGAATATACGGAAGACCTGATTTTGGTTTTATACACACAAATATGTATATATATATGAGAGAGAGAACTCAGTTTGTGCTCATAGAGTTGTTTTTTTCACTCGAGGTATACCGCTTATTCTGACCTCCTGCCCCATCAAACAGCCCTCCACCGCTCTAATTCACCAGTACTCAACCCCTCTGAGATACCATTGATGTTTGTCGCCACCACCAACTGCCCTCTCCCTCACGCCTCTAATTGATTACATATACAGTGAGAGGGACTGGTTGGATGAGGGTGCCAGAAGGTCGTTTAATGGGGCAGAATAAAATGGTGCAACACGGAGCGCACGAACTGATCTCTCTCTCTCTCTCTCTCTCTCTCTATCTATATATATATATATATATACATATGTAGAAAGAGAGAGAGAGAGAGAGATTGTGCGTGTGTTTTGGTGAAATAAAGCAAGAACCTATTTCAAGATCATGCCATGGATGCGCAGCAACAGATCGCTTAGACAAGGAAGAAAGTATTCTCTCATTCAGTTGGGGACTGAGACGTCCATGGGATCCATTATGACCGGCTGCTTCATCAGTACGCATGATCTCCTTCCTTCATCAACATATCAAGAATAGTCAAATCACCAACCAATTCAATCATGCACGAACTCACATTCCATTCTTGTCAACAAAGAAAAACTAGCATGATCCTCGTCTATGGAGTTGAAAAAAAAGATTACTTGAATTTCTTCATTTATTACAGTTAAGCTAATGGAACAAGGTAGATAGTATGCGGACCTTAAGAGGGAAGCTGTCAAAGGACGAAGCAATGGAAAGATCGTTGGAGAAAGACTTCCATTTAAAGGGGAGTTTAAAGGAGAAGATCAGCAATAGTAATGCTTTGCCCTTTTGGCGGGTTCAAACAAGAGACTCGGCCAACCAGACGCTTTAGATCCGCAAAAAGAGTTGTCCTTTTTATAGGTTTTGATCAGGTAATCTGGAAGATAATGATCTAGCGTCAAAATGAAAATCTATATCATGCCTGGAGCAGGTGAACCAGAGCAAGGCCCAATTTTTCGTGTTACTTCGGGAGGACATGAACATTACAAACACTTCAGGTGGTGTCTGTGTCGGGTTTCCGTAGTGGGGTGTTATTTGCCAGCAGTTTCTTGTTCTAGGTATTGCTTGTGTCATGTTAGTTTATTTTCAGGTTAGCCAGTTTCCATGTCATTTCGTCTTTAGGTTTTGTTCATGTCTTACCTTTTATGTTCTGCATGTCAACACGAATATGACCTCAGTATTTTGGATGGATGCAAACACATACTTTTCGGGTTATGTTCATGTCAGGTCATTGTGTTGAGTCCAATATTCCCAACCCTAGTTTATATCATCTTGGCACCAACTATTTGTTTGATTTTCGAAACTTTTTCTTAAACTGTTTATACATTGAAATCAACAATGCAAACATGCTTACCTCTTTTGATTCAATATATAACATGGTCCATGGAAGCCCTTGTTTGCCTCAAGTGGTGTATGGGCTGGCACGATACCAATATCGGGAGTCCGGTCCGCTCGGGCCATGGAAGCAAACACCCTTAAACTTGTTCAAATGAACCACTAAGTTATAGGTTTTGGATTTGGATAATTAGTGTTTGGTTCATATCAAATGCAATCACCTCATAACATTCTCATTTTCTAAGATTGGAAATCCTTTCATCTTTGGCTTGTATAATCCTTATTATGATCCTTTACCCGTATTTGACCTCGGCCTTCGGGTTCGGATCTCAATGAAATGGTTCGAATAGTTCGGGTGGGACATAATTGGATCTGATTGGGAGCGGGCCGCTACACCCACGTGGCGGTGCAGAGTTCAGAGTTCTGAGTTCTTCTTACGGCTGCTGAAGGGAGGAACGAGGACCGGTCTTGTTACTTCCCGCCATATGGCAGCTCTTATACCTTGAAATCAACATCGTCTACTTCGCCGATGAACGGCCGCAAGTCGTGAAGCAGATTGAGGGAGTGGAATGAGTGCGCCGTCGCTAGGATTTTCAGCGGTACTCATGCTGGCTCCGGTGTGCTCCACCATCTCAGGCCGTCCATCTTTTCCAGTCTTTACCACATTCACCAGATGGCAGAGGCAATCTCTCTCTCTCTCTCTCTCTCTCTCTCTCTCTCTCTCTCTCTCTCTCTCTCTCTCTCTCTCTCTCTTGCATCAAATGAGTTGTACATTTCGTTTATGTCAGGAATTCCGTGAAGCCATGGGCCTCTGGGGTTAGGGCTTCTCTTAGAGATGACTATTTTGAGGTACCCCCTCCCTTCCTCTCTCAACCAGTAAATTGGGATTCTTTTGGATAGGACAGAAAATAGAGAAATAGAATCCTGCAGAATGCTTCTTAGTATTTAAAGAACGCTATGTAACTTCCGAAAGAAACCCAGACAGAAATTGAATTGCATTTTCGGGATTTCTTGAGAATTTATCCAAATCAAACCCGGAAGGTATGACAAGTGTTCGCCACTTATGGTACTTAGGTTTTCCTATGCCATTGCGCCAGCAAATATGTGCCACTTAAAGGGACAGCTCTTTGAAAGTCTAAGTGTATACCAACAATAGACTAGAAATGATTTAAGTGCAAGATCAATTACCAAGTAATTCATACTTGCTGATAACAGGGTAACTGCATTTTGAAGGTAAGGGATATCTGCTATAGGCCTCCAGGGACTCAGCATGATATCTTGAACGGAATCAACTTGTCTCTGCCCGAGAAGAGGTAATTTGAAATCGGTAAACTTCAGAATTCACTTGGAATCTATATCTTATTTAGATTATATGTGCATTATTTGGCATCTTGTTTGCATTTCGTGATATCAAAACTGGCCTAGGTGCTCACCTCCCACTAGCTGCTTGCCATGTTTAACTTTTTCTATTTCGTTTTTTCACAAATGTATAGATGAAACATGTTTAAAATGAGTTGTGTTCACGTATTATGGCGCATCCAAATACTTTGGTCTTGGTTTATTGCAATGATTGGCTACTTGTTGTTTATGCAGTTTAGGATTGATTTATGGAAGAAGTGGTAGCGGTAAAACTACCTTACTGCAGGCTCGTTTCTATCTGTGTTCAAATATACTTCGTTGAGTTCATGAGACCATAAGTCTGTTAATTTCATTCTTGCCATTTCAGATTCTTGCAGGATTATCAAAACCAACATCTGGTTCAATTCACAAAATGACGGTGAGGAGTTATAGTGGCAAACCCAGCGAAATTCCTCTTGAGTTGTCATCGGAAAAAATTGGCATTGTTTTCCAATTTCCTGAGAGGTACAACCTTATCCTTGACTTCACTCTTTTGGCCTCGTCTTTTGCATGTGGAAACTAAGATGGTTTTCTCAGTACTTAATCAAACACTTCTCAAAATTTTGGCCTTCTTCTCATGCTTTGATGAAGTTGATAAATGGTGGAGACTAAAGAAGGTTTTCCTTATCACCAATGTTCAAAAATAGCAAAGAATTTGCTCTGTGCAATCAAATTCTTCAGTTCAATTACTGCGCAACATAACAGTATAAAGTACATGCAGGATAAGGGTCAATTTGTCATTTGAGACCCTATTAGATACTCTCTGATGTATCTGATAATGCAGTACTGTGCTGCCAAGACAATTAGGAACCTTTTCACAGGCGCAAGTTATTTATCTAGTAGATTTTGTTGGTTTCATCAAAAGTAGTATGTATGTTATCTTTATTGATGAATCTGATCATGTAAACACTATTTCCAAAAACCAGGATATTAGTTTGGTTAGTCTTAGGATGTCTCAGGATTTCATTTTTGGTTAGCATTTTTGCCAAGGTATCCAATACATCCCCAACCCATTCACAGCCCTACATGGTGCATTTGATCACAACTCCGTTCTAGGACTTCTTGTTGAACCCAGATAGTGTCACCCCTTTCTCATGTTTTTGTCATTTTCCTTGTTATTAGAGAAAAGTTGGTATCAAATGTTGAACACAATCTTGTTTATGCTTACCTGTAGTAATATCATAATTATTTGGGAGCTTATTAGATACGAAGCTTACATTCCTAGATAGGTACTTTTAAATTGATAAGGTTCTCGAGGAAATTCTGTTTGGTTGGCCACGGCATAACAGTGATCTCAAATCAAGAGAGCAGTTGGCAATGAGGCTTCAAGCAGCTATTCACTCGGTATGTAACTCAGGAAAATAACGAAAGGTTTACAATTTTCAAGTGATGGACTATATCGCTAGTTCTAGGTTTTTATTAGGATGATGTTGATGATATTTTCTGCAAGTGTAGTTTACTAGCATCAATTTTGCTAAGTGACAATATCACAAAGTCACAAATGATGGATGAACTACATCATCAGTTCTAGCTTTGTATTATGATAATGTTAGTGATATTTTCTGCAATGACAGTTAGTAGTGTTAATTTTGTTAAGTGACAATATTACAAAGAGAAGGATTTTTTTATTGATTGACTAAGTGTTCAACATTTAAATTTATGAAATGCAGTTATTTAAGATTACATCAAAGTATCACAAATATCTGAAATAATATTAGATACTCTTGCTATATTCCTGGCCATGTCTGGGTGTTTGTGGGATGAATCATATATCACCATCGAAACAGCATTGCTCCTCACAATTTTCATGCAAATATCGTACCTTTACTTTGCTATGATTACTTTATGAATTATACATTCTTAATATTCATTATCTTGAACTGCACGTGATAAATTTTCCAGGTTGGTTTAAGTGGGATATCATTGGATGAAGATCCTCGTTCACTCAGTGGTGGCTTCAAACGCCGTCTTGCTTTGGCTGTTCAATTAGTATGTTATTATCTTAATATGCTTCAGTTGATTGGACTCTTCAAACGGTCCATCATTTTTTTTCTATTTGAGTTACTGGTGCAATGACTTTGTCAATATATTTCCAGATGCGTATGCTAGAACTGTTGCTATTGGATGAGCCTCTGGCTGGTCTTGGTAAGAAAAAATATCGGGATTTCGTTTCTGGATCTGGGTTGGTGTTTTTTCTGTTTGCCTTTCTGTTAAATATGCAAGAAAGTACCTTTAAACCGCTCGTTAACGTGTTCAGGATATTTTCCATCAATCATTGATCTCATACAAGTTTAGACAGAACTCTTAAACGCTACATGAGTGCAAACATGGGCAAGAGAATAGATGCGGATGCAGGGCAGCAGGTGTCAGATTTGACAATTTTAAAAATCATGAGTTCTGGAACATGAGAATATATATGTATTAATTTATATTATGTAATTGATAATATCTCATAAAAACTAGAAGAAAATTCGTAGTCATGAATATAGTAATAAGTCAATATTCTATGTAGGGGGGTCCTGTGAGATAGCACGAAAAGTTAGCTTTTAAATTTAAAAATAATTAAAATAGTTGGTACCAAGTTGAAAACGGGAAAAGTACGAGTCTTGAATGTTAGAGATATCCAACCTGGTGTGGCGCAAGTTTGAAGTGCCTGTGTTAGATTGCAGTCTTACAATCTGGCTAGTCAATGTACTAACGAATAACGGGTTCCAAATGTCTGTTGTAACAATCTTACGGTATTCCTCTATGTGAGTTCCCTAATTGATCTAGTGTTCTTTGTTGTGGGTGTAGTATCTACTTTGATAAAACAACTGAACTGATTGACTCCAAAATTGATGTCTTCATTCATGAAGCATCTTCTCTTTTTTTCAGCTTTAATAGTGGGGGTGAAGTTCTTGTTATTTCTCAATAAACTCTTTCATTGCCTATGCCATCTCAACAATCAGATTGGAGGGCACGGGCTGATGTTGTGAAGTTACTGAAGAATCTGAAAAAGGAACTGACGTTGCTTGTTGTCAGCCATGACTTGAAGTATGTCGACTATCTCACCTTGAATTTTCAACCACTTACTTTTTAATTATCATTTTTAAAGTCGAGTTCCTTCTAGCCAGACAAGCTCCTCCTTGGCTAGTTGTTTATCTAGCATTATGATTGACAGTTGGCATCCAACATGGCTCAATTTCCAGACAGTCTTCTAGTTCATGAAATGGGTCTGGGTCTCATTATGCGCTGCTTCAGCGTGCCTATCAAAGGGAAAGGCTTTCTTATTATGACACTTGCACAATTCTTGATGGTTTTTCACTGGTCTCTTACACCCCCTGTTTCTTATTTGAATTCTAGGGAGTTAGCATCCGTAGTGGATAAGTCATGGAAGATGGAGATGGGAGGAATCTTGAAAGAAGCACCACTGCCAGGGTCACGAACTGGGTTCTAGTTTGTTGTTTCAGACCGATCCTTGTTTTGAATTCAAAAGATTCTTGTAGATTAAAGTTTGCCAGTTCTCAAATGAGAAGATGGAAAAGGGGAACACCTCTAGGCCATTGTATGCCGTTCTATATATTCATGGCATCGATTCATACTGATAAATTAGATAAAAAGGAAAAGGAGAGAAAATTCCAATTACTATAGTCTATTTGAAATATATCATGTATTTGAGCATGTCATGTTTGGTACAGAATTCCCTTTGACTCTGGTAAAGGATGGTTAGGCAGTATGCCCGCAAGCCATGCTTCTCGAGCCTGAATCATATTCAGCTCATGGTTCATGACTGGGTGACCCAAACCTGAACAGTTTTCAGCTGATACTCAAGTTGATTGTTTTCATGAAACACATCCACAAATAAGTCGAACTGAAGGGCTTAATTAGACTTTTCTATTAAATTTAAGCTTCAGTGTAATTAGTAGGTAAAGATTTCTTCCCTTCAAATGAAAGAAGCATCATCCTGATCTGAAGATGTTGGATCTTATCGAGGAGAAAGCTAAGGTTGGAGAACTCGAGAAGGATAACGATATGATTATATTTTATATGAACCCAACTGGATTATGTTACTAGGAGCCAAATCCGAGCCAATCTTTTACCAAGATTCTAAGACCTACCAGACCAACTAAATGGATCTGGGTCCATCAGATATCCTTCCAAAATCTACACAGTTTGACCTAGTATTAAATGTCTCATTATCAGAAAGTGAAGCAAGCCATCATTCTTTGAGTTATGAATCAAAAGAAAATCATGCATCTAATGGGATTATCTATAACTAAGATCACGTACTCTTGAATACTAAATGCTAGAGGATTTTGTTCTTTTGGGCACTTGACATAAACCACAGCTGAAAGAATCCGGTGCCTAACTCCGACTGCCCCTCTTTTAACTTCTAGAATGGGAAGCAAAGCCAGTTTACACTGGAGTGTCTTTGCTCACATTTTTGCTTGGGAGTAGTGTCACTGGAATTGGCCTGGAAGTCGCAACCAGTATGTCAAGCAATGGTTGAAAGACATTCGAATAAATTTGATTTTTTCGAAAAAATAACCAGATGGATGTGCTTGGAATGTCCAACCCTACCTTCAAATCAACTACTTATGTTTCATGTATTTTATAAGTCAGAAAAGCTTGACACTTAATTCTTCCAAGAACAGAGAGAAAGGCTCAAGTATTTTTTTGGTTAGAACAGAGAGAAAGGCTCAAGCTGTCTCATCTGAAGTATACCTTGGTATCGAACTCATAACGAATAACTTGTGAGTCGAGTCCCCTAGTAAGGTTAGATGTCTCTCGAGCTCAATTTTAATAATGCAACTTCTAATCTGAAGTAAAAGTCAAGGGTAATTGGTTTATTTTGAGGCTTTTTAGCATGAAGATCACATCTGTACTTTGTATCTTGGTGAAGTATAACATCGGAAACCCAAAGGACCCTGACTAATCCGGTATGTTCACACACGCACAGAGAGAGAGAGAGAGAGAGAGAGAGAGAGAGAGAGAGAGAGAGAGAGAGAGAGAGAGAGAGAGAGAGAGAGAGAGAGAGAGTCTACATAGATGGATGAACTTTTAAAATTAATTTTGATGCGTTCAGAAATAGGTTCCAACAATCTAACAGTTGTGATGAAGTGCTTTGTTTACAACAGCCAAGGGGTGAAAACTAAAACTGCTATCAAACTTGTACATATACAACCTCTGGAGATACAACCAGGTGGAACCAAAAGCGGTTTAAACCAGGCGAATTGAAACCGGGACCTCATTCCTCCTCATTTTGATGTTGAGTGGCAACTCTTTGTAAGTGGCGACCTTCTGCGTGGCACTACGAGTTGGCCTTCCAATTGATGATCTCCTCCTTGGAGGCAACCTCTCAATTGATTTGTTTGATCCCATAGAGAATCTGTCTTCTTCCTGTTCTTGCTTCTCAGGTTTCCCTTCATCAAGATTAGCCTTTTGGCAGTCTGCTTCAGTAAACGAGTAGCTTGTCGAGCTAGAATCAGCTTCTCGTTGCATAGGGTCATCAATCAGTGAATCTGGCCTTGGAATCATTTCTGTATTTTTAACTAGTTCTGTTACTTCAGATGCTTCACGTTTGAAGTTGCTGGATCGCCTCCGCACGCACATTCTGCTTTTTGCAGGATATGCGCTGTTAAATTCTATCCAAAAGTTGAAAGAGAGAGAGAGAGAGAGAGAGAGAGAGAGAGAGAGAGTTCTGACCTTTTGTCGGTACTGGTGCGGTTTCTCGCAGATTTGTCTGTGTTGGAAGGAACAATTGCTGCAAAATCAACAAGAAGGATTAGATAGGGACGATGTACAAGGAACAAGTAGGCACATCTATTCATTTACCCAATATATCTTACATGGGATCCTTGAGAGACGCCTTTGGTTGTGATTATGGGGCTTGGATACATCAGATTCAGGTTCCTAAATAAAATAATCTTTTAGCATTCTACATATTCCGGCAGATGCAGATTGTGATGAAAAAGAATATCGAAATGTAAATAAGCTGCCTCCTTCTTAGCATGTTCTCCTGCCTTGTGTATTGGATACTCACCAAATGCGACAATATGTTCCACAGGCAACTTATATTTCCAGGAAAAGCATGTCCCACAGACGATATGTTCCACAGGCAACTTATATTTCCAGGAAAAGCATGTCCCACAGACGATATGTTCCACAGGCAACTTATATTTCCAGGAAAAGCATGTCATGTTCTCCTGCCTTGTGTATTGGATACTCACCAAATGCGACAATATGTTCCACAGGCAACTTATATTTCCAGGAAAAGCATGCCCCACAGACGATATGTTCCACAGGCAACTTATATTTCCAGGAAAAGCATGTCCCACATGTGACAAGTTGATTCACTCGCATTTGCTTTTAAATTGGGATAATGAGCACTCAATGAAGGTGACTATCTTATTATCTCCACTTAGCGAACATTACCTATGAGTATAACCTTTCAAACTTATTTTATTAAGCAGATACTCTAACCTTTACATTAGCAAATCTACCATTGGCACAAGCAGACATGGTTTTCACTCTCCCCTGCATAGAGAGAACAATGGGTTTAATAGGGCATTTAAAAGCCAATAACTTAAGTGTCAAAGACAGATAAGATTAGGTATTTGACCTTGAGTTCTGAAATCCTTGCTTTCAGCATTCCTGAAGTAACTCCAAATTCATGTCGCTCCAACTTGCACTGGAAAATTGAAACCAATCACAGTTACATAATGTAGTCTTCATGCAATACATGACATGCACTGAAGGCCATCAATGGCCATCAAAAGAATATCAATGACAGCAAGAGTTTCAAATTGTTCCCTAGATGCATCCTTATCACGTCTCCATAGTCTGGTATACTACATTTTGTATCGTCTTCAAACCCAAATTTGTTCAACTTTCAATATTCATTAACGTATATGCATATCTTGTATCAGTTTTCTCTAAGCAAGGTTGAGCAGCATGTGCATGTTAACCGAGGTTGAGTAGCATGTGCTTAAATGATCATCACGTAACGTTTTGTTTGTGCACAAGGAATATCTCACCTGGTTAGAGGGTCGACTCGCAAATTGACTGTCAAGAGTTAGTTACCTGGGGTTTACATCTGGTTTCAAACTGCCCATTGTACCCAAAAAGAACAATTTTGTTCTGTAAAAGATATAAAAAACATGATGATTGCATATAACTATGTTTAGCTCCTTTTGATTCCTGATTTAGTGATCAGAACATGCTTCCCAAATGTAACTACTGGCATAACAACCAGAAGTCACCTTTGCAAACTTAAAGTGTCATTCATCTACATGGATTTATAAGTCGTTCACACTTCTCGAAGTAGAATGTTTTCAGGGTCTTTGTTTTCCCCAATTTTGATAGATCTTTTTGTTTTCAGTTTCATATGCTTGATTTCAGGTTTTTCCATGGGCAGAAATAATGATCAAGCCACTTCCTATGCAACGTTATTGCATGATGGCCATGCATCTCTCAGCATCAACGCCACCCATCTCAACAACTTCAAAGATGTGCAACACACCCATCTCGAGGAATACTCAACTTAGTGGCTGTTATGCTGGGAAAGCATGGTTAGCATGCAACAGCATTGCATAGTAAATGCGTAAAAGTAATTCTCCGTATTTCACTTCACTATACAAATAGTGTAATCTAAGGAAAATATCAAGGGAAGGTACAGGGCATGCTACTCAGATATATTGAAAAATAAAAGAATACGTGCAAGTGCAACGAAAGAATGAATAAGATGTATGACATGTACCTACCTTGTCCTTACCATGATTTACCTCCTGCACAAAACAAACACCAACAGAAAACCATTAGCTTTCGGTAAAGAGTGAAGCCACATTCAAATGAGGAAACTTAATAGTTGCGCACACACCGCCAGGAGCTGACTATTTGTTTGAGCAAGCTGCCAATTCCGCTGAGTAATTTCCATCAAGTTTTCCTTTAGTTTCTGGATCTGCTGGCTCTGTATCTCGATAATCCTACTGTTCAGCGCTAAGGAAATGATGCAGTTTGTATAGATTTCAACTCCTTAAATGCATTATTGAGAGCGCAACGGAAACACTCAAACGGAAAAACAGCATGTTGATAACAGCAGAGCGCAAAGAGGAAGATTGTGGTAGGTTAACAATTAGCAATTCATTAAGGATACTCTTTGTCTGCTATAGCCCGTAATATTGTATCGTTTTCCTGAACAAATGTAAAGAATCCAAGCACATCAGAATCTTTGTTCCAAATAGCAAGAAAAAATCCATCACTAAATTCAATTCAACGGGAATACATGTAACCTTATGTAGCTTCTCGAGGAGGTCTTTATCGCCGGGAATCACATTTTCATCCTTGAAGGCCAATTTTACGTTGTGGGTGGTGTTTGTTATGTCGCAGAACCGTCTCACAGAGGGAGAAAGGTTAGAAATGGGGCGTTCCGCCGAACCCATCGTCGCCGCTGCACCATCCCAAATGGTCAAGATGTCAAGAAAACCATAGCTCAGAACCCGAACAAGAAAGATGGATGCAAATTCCGTTGAAACCCGAGATTGATGACGTATTTTCGACTAGAGAGTAATGCATACACTAATTCATAAAAAGAACTCAAATACATGCCTTCGCCCCTCTCCCCATAATGAAAAACAAGATCAAGTCGAGCGAGAGAGAGAATCCATACCTGTGGCATTTTCGTCACTAAGAGTGGTTGTCATGGGGAGACAGCGTCGCGAAGACGGGGACGGCCAGAGAGAGAGAGAGATTCCGATTTGCTTCGTTTTGAAAGGGGTTCAAAATTAAGTCAGGTTCGGAGAGCCGTTTGCTCTCCGAACCTAATTCAAATTATTCCGAACCCTGCCCCTCTGTGACTCAGGACACCTCGCCGGTTCTGACCAAGGCAGTTGGTGGGTGCACAACACCCAAGTGTTCTGCTGTTGAAACATAATTGGGTAGATCACTACCTTAAGGTTTGGATCAAACAGGTACCCTTGACTAATGAGGGCCAAAGTGAATCTGAAAGCCCTTTCAAGTGAGTTCTTTTTTCCAACAAAAGATATCAATTAAGAAGAAGGTATGAGAGGCTTAATAGAGCAACAGATAGTTAAAGAGCAATACACATAATACACATGAAGAGAGATCTTTCAAAGTGAAAAATATAAAATCTTGTACATTTATTGTATATGGTGGCAAATAAAAGTAGAACCCTTATAAAAACCAACTGTCTTGTAAAGGCAATACTACAAGACATAGTATCTAATCATGAAAGGGAATGTTTTCTTCAATACATGAATATTTGCTGAAAACCCTTTGCATGTAAAAAGCAGCGCCTTCCTCACGAGCACAAAATCATTTCATTCATTAGTTCTGATTTCTCTCCTTCATTTAAGATGAAAAGAGAGCCAGAGAGAAAGAGAATAAAAGGAATAAGTAAGAGGCCAAAAAATTACGTCTCCTTTTCGGAATATGAAAGAAACTCTCCTCGTCTCCACACTTTACGGTCTCCTGTGAGAGAAAAAAAAGACTATAGGAAGTTGATTGAGCGGTCATCTTCCTGCCCCGCCCTCTCTCCTAATGTTTTGCTTTTTCTTTCTCCAAGTGAGTTCTTGACCATTTATTCAAACACACCCTAAATTGAGGAATTGTAACTTTTTTTACTCATCATTGTGGTTGACTTCTGTTTGTTCATTCCCACGCGTAATTCATTATTCAGCAGCAAGAGGGAAAGTAGTTGAAAATTTTGTCTACCTCTGATTTACATCTTTTACTGCTTTCATGTTACATGCTTTCCTTTGCTCTCAAACTCCATGGAAAGAGCATCCTTATTGTAGTAAATGGATCATGCCATTTGTGCGGATATATTGTTCCTCAGATGTGACTATTGATAAGCTAGTTTATTTGAATTTAATGTACATTAATGACATTTAATTCTGTTGGTATCCTTAAATATATTTAAATGATATATGTGAAAATCTTAAGTGTAAAAAGTAACTGAGGAGACAAAGTTTAGTCCCAAATTAAAGAATGTAACAAACCCACTAATCTTTTTATATAATTGATAGCTCATGAACCTTAGTTTAAAGAGCTTGGAAAGGACATGTTATACCATATATGCATGTGCACATGTCGGGCTTTGGCTTGTGACTATCTTTTGCACGAAAAACTTTTGATCTAACGGTCAAGAGTTTTTCACGGTCATACATAGTGATAAGGTGGGACGGATTCGGATAAGACGGATGGTTGCGGCTAAAACGGTGTGTCGTTTGGATCAAATTTACGATCCGTAATCTATATGTGCACCCTATAAATAGGTGATTAGGGTTCTCCCTAAAACACAACTTTCCCTCTCTCTCTTCCTGTTTGGTAGTTCTGTATCTCTGCCTGTGGTGTTGTTATATTCTTTGTGCTCGTGGTTAATTTCTCTCTCTGCCCAAACCATAGGTAACTGAGGCATGTTCGAGCTCGACTCAAAGCTAGGTACGTGCTATTTTAGTTGTGTATGCATTTTATCCTACGAGAAAGTCGTAGGTACCTGTACATACTCATAGCAGGGCATTTATTTCTCTAAGGCAAGTTCAGAGGGCAACTAGCATGGATAAGTTTCTAATTTTGCTTCTTCTTTTGTTTTCCTTATAGCTTGATTATGGCTTATTTTGGATCTATGGTTGTTGTTTATGATTGTGACATATTTTCATCTGTTATATATTATTTTTATTAAGCATGTATATCTGCGGTTTCTTCCAAGAATTTATCCTACCCAGGGGAGGATGATAGATAATGCTTAGTGTTGAGAAAGCCTGATTCATCTTTGTCAAGAATCTGCGGCCACCTACTGTAAAGAGTCAGCAAACTAAAACAATTCGCTATGTATAGTTTCTCACACTAAGTCATTTTTATAGCAGATTCTCTGGTTCTGAATAGCTGCCACGATGTCCGCCATTGTTTGGGAGAACAGAGATGAAGATGGCTTTGTTTACATGATGACATACAGCGGCGGAACACTAACATATTGCTATGTAAGTTTCAAAGTTGACAGTCACTTTGGATATTCCACTATAAACCATTAGCGAAGGCAAGAAATAAGATGGTTTAATCTTCCTTTTGATGTAAATGGAATTCTAGTTTAGCACCCAGAGCGTTAGCTCACTGATAGGGCTCTCTCATGCCCACTCACACAAGTGGTGAATTTGATTCCCAGAGGGGTGCATGCACCCACGTGAGTGTGTGTTAGGCTTCGGCCTCCCATTGTAACAACACAAAAAAAAAGGACTTCTGTTTTGCATCTTAGTATTCTGGTCTAGTGTGGTGTCTGCTTTCTTCATATTGCAATATATGCGAGAAATCATTTTAATAAACATAGCATTTCCCTTTTCCTATGTATTTGGGTTGGATGCAGATATTGGACATGATTTAATTAGAGAACTCATATGATAATTTGACACAAAAATTATCATGGAAAAGGAAATGAGATGGTAAACACTTTGAGATGTACTATCAAAAGCGTCGGATGATATCTTACATTTTTTAATTAAATGCTAATATGAAACAAGATCGAGCACGGATCACTAAGAATCCATATAGCCAACCTCACCTAGTATAAAGTGAGCCCTCGGTTTCCGTTTTACTTGCCATGTAAGAGACACTTGGTGTTCTATCCATCCTTGATCTATAAGTCTGTTCCTAGAACCATATTTGTACACTGAGTTTGTTTCTTTATCAGGGCATAGTGTCACATGAGATTGTTTAATTGAACAAGTTAATTGTTATGATTCAAGTGTTAAGTTTGTGCTATCTTCTCCTTTTCTTTTCCTGCAATTTTGGACACGACCCAGGAACCGAACCAGCAACTAACCCAGAAAATCAAATCTACTTCGGGGTTTAGGCAACTCCGGTTGGATCTGGATCGGCTCGACTCAGACCAACTCAATTACATGCGCTCATGCATGTGCACATGCACATATGTATGTATAACGAGGTCATGGGAATGGGAATGTGCTGTGTTAGGGTTGACCTACATTTGACCTGAACTAGAAGTGACCCGACCCGTCAGACCCACTTATGATACCCCCTCTGTGGCTGCCTCTTTAGACGATAAATGAGAAACAATCTATTCCTGGAATTTGATGCTTCCTCCGGGAAGTATTTTGCAGAATCCAACTTTACAGACCACTCTCCCAACCCACTCTTTCTATCACAGTGCTCTTTTAGCGTTCAAGAGCTGCTCTCCTGGTTAGGAGGTCGACTCGAAAGAAGCTTCACATTAAAAGGTCATCGGTTCGATATTCGGCATGGGTGTTTTGGGTCGTCTGACTTAACCCAGCTTTAATTATGATTGAGGAGAAAAAAATTAAATAGAACACATAACCATGGATGTCGAAGGATCCAAATCTGCATAGCCAGATTCAGATCTAGAATGAATATGCACAGTAGCCGGAGCATCAGCCATCACCCACCATCAAGGTCTCTTGCTTACAGTTCTTTCGAGTCTTCGCGAGAACGAGTTATTAGCAAGAACCGGTAGAAGATATCCATACGCTGAGAAGGAACTGTTTTTGCTAGGATCCTTCGTTCTCGGGTCCGGACAAGATGGTTGGGTTTGAGCTTGAAGGGGTTTCATTTGCAAACCAAGTTCCATTTGGTGAACCACTATCTGAACTGGATCTGACCCGTTTATATTATCATGGGTTTCGTTTGAAAATTTGTATAGATCACCCTCACCTGAATTTCGCCGGAGAATTTTTTTCCCCGGCACCAACAAACCGCCTACTTGTCAACTTCCCATTTCAATTTCTTTGAAACCAACTCATTGAATGATCCAAGGATAAGGAGAAATTTGACACGTAATGTCACCATCAATATGTCTCCAAATCACATGATTAGACATGTGATTAGGGCCATTGGTGGATCTACATTAAGGAGAGATAAGGAGACTTCCCCACTAGAAATTGTTCATGGTTTAAACTGTTCTATATCACTGAAGCTTTTGCCTCGGCCAAAGATAGTCCACTGTTACAACCGTGAGCTAAAAATACACAGCTCATGATAAACCATCGGCTGTTCGCCTCACCCGAAAAAGAACTTTAGATACCGTCAACGGCTCGCTAAAGCACCGATTAAGAAGAAAGAACATTAGGATGATATAATTACTCCTCGATGCCTTCTTTCATTTTGTTTCCATGCCTGTTTCTAGAAATAACAACATACTAGAGGTTTATCTCTTTGAATAGCTTATGAGAAAGCAAGTCTCTTGTGTAACATAGCATCACACATCAAAGGTAGTTAGACACGACCAGTTTTGGTTACCCTAGAACCTAGAAACAGAACAGAACTAACCAGGGGGGTCTCGGAATTGTCAATTCCAGGGTGGTTTCTGTTCGAGTCTTAAACTGCTCGATAAAATTAAAATGATTTTGAAAAATTGGAAGTGGTAGTTGCTTGTTCCGGTTCCATGAAAGGTGGGACTGAAACCAAACTGGTGATTCCTGGTTCCAACTCTAGTTTCACCCGTTCTAGTTCCAGTCATTTCTTAGCCCGGTTTGGTTCTGGTTAGAACCACTGGGCCGGCTCCAAACGGTTCATGTCTGCACTGTTTAAAGATTCACCTGGCTTAGAGGTTGACGTCATGTGTTCGATGCCCTTGGCATGCATCCGGCTTCAGCCTGCCCATAGTACCAAAGAAGATAAGGACTCACTTGTATATTTCGTATGTATCAGTTATATCTATTTTGCATCAAGTATTGCCAAGATTGGTAGGTTCTCTCCAATGCACACATTTGATGAATTCAGCTGTTGAGAGTAGGTGAGGAACTTTAGTGATGTATCTTGCAACAAATCACTTCATTTCAATGCTAACAACCCATTATGTGCTAATATGACAAATGATCAATTAAGTCCAATGGCGACTAAGAATATGCTCAAACGATCACATTCGATGTAGGAAAAGAGTTGTCTTTATTTAGCATCATGTTACATCATTGACAATGGTGAACCTAGAATTTCTTTTTGTGTAGGTGAAGTTCCCTTTGAGGGGAATTCAGCAACAATGCTTAAGGAAATTGATAAAAGCAACAAATTCCAAGATTGAAAAGTATGAAGAAATGGAAACAAATTAAAAAGTAGAAAAAGTAGGCTTCGATGGAATCAACGGAAGTTATTTCTACAACAGTTCATTTCGAATCGATTGATTCGGACAAGCTCTATGGCAGCTTTCCATAGCTAGCACCTAACTATCGAGAGCACTTACCCTATCTCCCGCGCTTGGCTCATTACTAATTTCTTAATGCAAAATTGACGTTCATATGTATATATATATATAATATTATGTACATGCATGCATATGTTTGACAAGAAGACACCATTGGCAGTCATTAGACGCTAAAGGTATGTGTGGCAAAAATACAGATGTTGAGATGGATAAGTGATAGTAAAAGAAACAAACAAAGACTATATCCATAATAAAGTTATTATAAACAAATTGAGAAAAGTATCAATAGATGATAAACCGAGAAAAAATCACTTAAAATGGTTTGTACACATAAAAAGACAACCAAAAACCAAAGAAAACTAGATTGTAAAAATGTTAAAAAAAAGAAAACCACAAAAGTATTCATGGCACATGATCGGGTTCTATGCAAGCAAAAAATCCATGTAGCTGACTCTATTAAGTATAGAAAAAGACTTAGTTATTGTGGCTATACACATATATGTTATATATATACACATATATGTATATATATATATATGCATATACGTATATATATATATATAGGTGTATGTACCATATGTATGTAAGGGTGATTGGATCTTGCTTACCATTGATATTGCCCATTCATGTTGTTTATTATTTTTTGGGAGTACGAGTATAATAATATTGCATTTCATATATTTTCAAGAATATTAAATAATTTAAATTATACTTATATTACCAAAAATAGATTGATAGATAGACTTAATCATAATAAAGTTTGGAGAAGATATATTCTCTCTAGTATCAAATTTTCCCCCATACAATATCATAAAACTTTATTGGACTTATCTACCATAGATTCTACAAATTATGAACATTAAGTTGGAGCGTTCCCTTTTAGCAATGTACTTCCAAGCCCGGATACTGTGAAAAATAAGAAAAGGTTTCTACATCTTCACCAGGATATAGTGAATCAATTGTAGTGAGGGTTCCCATATTATGAACGGGTGTAGATAAAAAGTTAGCCCCACTACATTGTCATGCAAATGTAGTGAACAAGTTATAACAAGGGTATCCATATTTTCAGTATGGACAGATGCAGAGGTAAGGAAGTTAGTTCTACATAATAAGTTTCGTATTGCTAATTGAAATATTGACAGATAAGTTAATGGAGGTGGTAGATACTATGATTCAGAAAAATATTTACGTTCTATGTTTACGAGACACAAAGTAAGTTGAAGAAAAAGCAAAGGAGATTAAGAATACATGTTTTAAATTATGGTACTCAGGAAAAAAAATGCTCGAAATAGAGTTGATATTATTATAAATAAACATTTAAATGATAGTGTAATAGACATACAACAATATGATGTCCGAATTATAACGGTGAAATTAGTATTACGAGTAGAGGCTTTGAATATAGTTTGTGCTTATGCACCTAAAATAGGATTAGAAGATAGTATAAAAAGACTTTTGAGGAGGAGTTAGGTAATGTAATTTAAAGAATTTCATAAAGGAATATGATTTGTTTAGGAGGAGACTTAAATGAAGATATCAGTAAATAGACATTAGGATATTAAGGTATTCATGAAAACTATAGTTTGGAGATATAAATGAGGAGGGTAGGGAGATTTTAAATGTTGCTATGACTTTTGATCTCTTTATAGCCAATATAATTTTCAAAAAACGAGATGAACATTTAATTACTTATAAGAGTGTCTTGTCACAAATACAAATTGGTTATTTTATTTATAGGAAAAACGATATATCATATTGTAAAGATTGGAATGAAGTAAGATTTTAAATTTTGCTATGACTTTTGATCTTTTTATAGCCAATCCAATCTTCAAAACACGAGATGAACATTTATTATTTATAAGAGTGGTTTGTCACAAATATAAATTGATTATTATATTTGTAGAAAAAAGAGAGATTGTATTGTAAAGATTGGAAAGTGATTACAAGAGAAAGTTGAACTACTCAACATCGACTTTTAGTAATGTATTTGTAAGTAAAAAAGTGTACAAAAAAGAATGGAGTGTATACAGTTGTTTGGACTATATGATGAAACCTTAAATGTGAGAAAAATATATATTTAAATAGAAAGTTCGTGAAGGAGATGATTGAAATTATATAGGTACACCTTCTTATATGTGTAACAATATTGCTATACATATTAGTGAAGTGGCAAAAGATGTGTTAGGTCATACTGCACAAAAAGAAGCTAAGTGGTGGAGTGAAGTGGTGAAAGATAAAATCAAGAAAAAGAATGTATGTTACAAATTGTATTATGCTAAGAAGAGTGATGAAACTTAGGAGGATTATAAGAAAGCAAAGAAAGAAACAAAAAAGTTGTTAGTGAAGCAAAAGCAAAAATTTGGAATGATTTATATAAAAACCTTAACTCAAAAGAAGGTGAAAGAGATACTTTTAGGATAATTAAGACTAAAGATAAAAACTAAGGATCTTACTTTTGTTAGATGCATGAAAGATGAGGATGAGAACATTCTAGTGGCAAATGATGATATCAAAAATAAATGAAAATATTTTTTTATAGTTTTTTAATAAAAATATAGATGTTAGTATTAGCTTAAGAGAGTTAGCCAGATCAGAAAAGTATATAAACTGCAAATTTCATTAGCATACTCAAAAGAATGAAGTTAAAGGTGCTCTTAAATATATGAAGGTTGATAAATATATATGACTATACAATATTCCTATAGAAGTATATAAAAGCATAGGAGAGATATGGGTCAATTGACTTACAAGACTATTTAATGAAATATGGAGAACCCAAAACATACCCAAAGAATGGAGAGCAAATACACATACTCATATATAAAAATGAGGGACACATTCGGAATCATGTAAATTATCAAGATATTAAGTTCATGATCCATACTATGAAATTATGAGAAAGAATTATCGACCATAAGTTAAGACAAATATCAAGTACAATAGAGAACCAATTTGGAATATATCTCACTGATCTACTATTAAAGTGATTCACCTATTGAGATGTCTTATGAAATATTTTAGAGTAAAAAATAATAACCTTCACATGATATTTATTGATTTAGAAAAAGCTTGTAATAGGGTGCTAAGAGATGTTCTTTGAAGAACCTTGGAAAATAACGGTATCACATTTCTTATATGAGATATGTATGATAATGCAAAAATATGTGTGAGAACCAATGAAAGAATGACAAACTCCTTTGAAGTTAATATCGGGTTACATCAAGGATCAATTTAAGTTCATATTTATTTATATTGATCATTGATGAGTTAACAAAACATATTCAAATGTGATATTGTCTTAGTGGATGAGTCTAAAAAAGGTAATTGGAACTATGGAGAGAAACATTACAAAGTAAATGCTTCCGACTTAATAGAACAAAGAATGAATATATTGAATGTAAGTTTGATCATTTGGGTACTTCAGAAGACATAAAAGTTAAGATTGATATATATTGTATCCCTTATAAGAAAAAATTTAAATACCTAAGATCAATTTTTCAAAGTTATAGAAAAATGGATGTAGATGTTACGCACTTAATTAATGATGGTTAGCTAAAATAAAGACGGACATTAGGTATTCTATGTGATAAGAAGATATCATTAAGTTGAAAGATAAATATTATAGAACAATAATTAGACGTTATGTTTTATGGTTATGAATATTGTGCAGTTAATCAACATGTACAAAAGATGTTCCTAACATAAATGAATATATTGAGATAGATGAGTGACCGTACAACGAAAGACCGTATACATAATGAGGTTATTGGAAACAAATTAGGAGTAGCACCAATAAAAGATAAAATGATGAAAAATTGTCTAAGATGGTTTAGACATGTAGAAAGATTACTAGTTTGTGAAAATGTTAAAATATGAAGAGGATGCCCAAAAAATATTAGAAAGAAACAATAAAGAATGATCTAATTTATATTATTATGGAAATAAAAAATCCATATAGCCGACCCCATCTAGTATGGGAAAATGTTAGTTGTTGTTGTTGTATAATAGACAAAGCAATCGTATCTTCCTTTAAATTATGTGCTTCTACTTCAGACCTAAGGAACATTCCGCAATGAGAAGAAAGAGATGTCGTTAATAATGTGAAGCCTAAAATCTTTATTGAAATTAAATAATTGTGGTGAGGACAATAGGTTGCATTGGTAAATATGTTCCAATTTACCCAAAAGTGGTTGCTTTCTTTCAAAATATTTCGGATCTTTGTCAAATCCAAGACTACTACAACTACAACTAAGCTTTTTCCCATACTAGACAAGGTCGACTACATGAATTCTTTGTTTCAACAGAGCTCTATCATGTGCCATGTTAGCAGTTAACTCACAATAAGCTAGATCATTCTTTATTGTTTCTTTCCAACACTTTTGTGGTTGTCTACTACCTCTTTTAATACTTTAAAATTCTAGTTTTTCATACCTTCTTAGAGGTTCTTCTTTTGATCTCTTTTAATATGTTTAAACCATCTTAAATAATATTCTCTCATTTTATCCTCTATTGGTGCAACTCCTAATTGTTTATAATAACCTCATTATATATATGGTCTTTTCTTGTATGACCACACATCCATCTCAACATCTTTATTTCCGTCACAGATATCTTTTGTACATGTTGATGGTTAACTGCTCAATACTCATAACCATAAAACATAGCAAGTCTAATTGTTGCTTTATAATATTTACCTTTTAATGATATATTCTTATCACAAAGAATACCTTTTACTCTTCTCCATTTTAACCAACCAGCATTAATTCTATGCATAACATCTCCATCATTTCTTCCATCACACTAAAAAATTGACCCTAGGTATTTAAAACGTTTCTTTTAGGGGATGCAATGTGTGCTAATTTTAATTTCTATATCCTCTGAAGTAACCAAATGATCAAACTTACATTCCATATATTCTGTCTTTGTTCTACTAAGTCAAAGGCCTTTGCTTTCTAACGCTTCTCTCCATAGTTCCAATTTTGTATTGACTTTTTCCTTAGACTCTTCTAATAACACAATGTTATATGCAAATAATGTACACCAAGGCACTTCATCTTGAATATATTTTGTTAACTCATCAATCACTATTATAAATAAGTATAGACTTAAAGTTGATCCTTAATGTAACCCAATATTAACTTTAAAGAAGTTTGTCATTCCTTCATGAGTCCTCACACATGTTTTTGCATCATGGTACATGTCTCTTATAAGGTTAATGTATGTCAATAGGATACCTCTATTTTCTAAAGTTCTCCAAAGTTCTCCCTCGGTACCATATCATAAACTTTTTCTAGATCAATAAATATCATGTGAAAGTCTTTCTTTTTTGCTCTAAAATGTTCCATAAGACATCCCAAAAGGTGAATCGCTTCAACAGTACATCTGCCTAGCATGAATCCAAATTGGTTCTCTATTGTACTTGATACTTGTCTTAACCTACGTTCGATAATTCTTTCTGACAATTTTATAGTATGGCTCATTAACTTGATACCTCGATAATTCGCATAATTCTGAATGTCTCCCTTGTTCTTATATATGGGTATAAGTGTACTCGCTCTTCATTCCTTGGGCATCTTTTGCTTTTTCCATATTTCATTAAATAGTCTTGTGAGCCAAGTGATTCCTATTTCTCCTAATATTTTCTAAACTTTTATAAGAATATTGTCTGGTCCTACCGATTTACCATCCTTCATATGTTTAAGAGCCTCTTTAACTTCATTCTTCTGAATACATCTGTAGAAATTGTGGTTTATATACTTTTATGATTTGGCTAACTCTCTTAAGCTAATACTAACATCTTTATTTTCATTAAAAAGCTTATAAAATATATTCACCTAACACATCTTTCACTACTTTCCTAATATGTATAGCCATATTGTTCCACTTATCACAAGGTGTACCAACATAATTCCAAGTATCTCTTTGAAGGACTTTATGTTTAAATCTATCTTCTTTCTCGCTTTTGAGGTTCCATCATTTAATGTGAATAGCTCAATGCACTCTTTTCTTTTTTGTCCATTTTTTTTATTTATAAATTCATAACTAAAAGTCGATGTTGGGTGGTTAAACTTTCTCCTGGAATTACTTTGCAATCTTTACAACATGCTCTATCTTTTTTTCTACAAATAAAGTAATCAATTTGTGTTTGTGATAAGCCACTCTTATCAGTAATTAAATGTTCATCTCATTTTTTGAAGATTGTATTGAGTATAAAGAGATCAAATGCCATAGTAAAATTTAAAATCTCCCTACCTTCCTCATTTGTAACCCAAACCAAAGTTTTCATGAATACCTTGATATCATAATGCCTCTTTACCGACATGTCCATTTAAGTCTCCTCCTAAACAAATCATCTCCTTTTGTGGAATCTTTTGAATCACCTTATCTAACTCTTCCCAAAAAGTTGTCTTTATACTATCTTCTAGGACTCTTGGGGTGCGTAAGTACAAACTATATTCAAAACCTGTGCTCCTAACACTAATTTCAACGTCATGATTCGGTCACTATATTGTTGTATGTCTACTATACTATCCTTTAAATATTTATTTATGATAATACCAACTCTGTTTTGAGCTTTTTCCTTACCTGAGTACCATAATTTAAAACATGTATCCTCTATCTCCTTTGCTTTTTCTGCAACCCACTTTGTCTCTTGTAAACATAGAATATAAATCTTTTTTTGAATCATAGTATCTACCACCTCCATTAACTTACCAGATATTGTTATGATATTCCAAGAACCAATACGAATCTTATTATCTATGACTAGCTTACTTATCCCCTGCATCCGTCCATATTGAAAATGTGGAGACCTTCTCTGTAAATTATTCACTACATTTGGGTGACAATGTAGTGGGACTAACTTCTTTACCCACATCCCTCCATGATGTGGGAACCCTCTCTACAATTGATTCACTACATCTGGGTAAAAATGTAGTGGCCTTTGCTTACTTATCATTGCATTCAGGCTCTACACCATATTGATAGGTGGGGACGCCCCAAAGTAATGCTTATAATTTGTGTAACCCATGGTATAAAATCCGACAAAGTTGATTAGTAGTGGCCTTTATTCGGGCTTGGGACCAGCAATGCAAGGGTGATGCCTTACATGGGTAGAGTTTTATCAAATCCAAGACTACAAAATAAAAATGTAGGGTTCTAACATTGTATAATTTATTGGAGAATCTAATTAATAATTATATATATATAACACAGACATTATCTTTTTGTCCGTAAGCACCAAACATTTATTAATCAAATGGCCCATGCACAAAAGTGAAAGATTTTCAAGCGTAGTTGTTGAAAGGTAACAGTGCAAGTTGTTCTTGGACCAATAATGATGCAACTGTGGATCTTGTTTGGATATCAAACAAAAAGTTTGAGCAACATGGGACTCACCATTCTATCTCACTCTCTCTCTCTGAGCTTGTGTTTATTTTGTCATCTAAACAAACTCAACACAAGTTTGACAGTTAAGCTGTACGAGCTGCGCAAACAAGCTGGTATTAGCTCCTTTAGTTAAGTATATAAACGTACGTGCATGCTACAAAAACATGTTTGACTTACAATTTTATGAGAAAAGTATACACCAAAAAAGACGACTTAATTTATAATTAAGAAATTAAATATTCTACTCAAAATTATGTGTAGAAGGTTACATTTTAAGGAATACAGGGTGTTAGATCACTTGGCAAGGCTCTCTTACTGTCACACACAATTTTTTCTTTTTCTTTTTTAAAAAAAGTAAAATTGGTTGATCCATTTTAGGGTGAGAGAAGACATGTGTCATTCAAAATATGAAAAATTCTTAGATCTTGTAGTAAAAAATATAAACGGTTTGTGGATGAGAAATATAATGTTCTTCGTCCCAAAAGAATTCCTAGGTCCGTCAGGGCCTTGGACGTTGGTCACGAGCATGATCTTGAGTTAATAAAGATGCCATGAACAGTCCTTGTTTTGTTTGTTTGACTCATTACCAACCGTGGAATGCTCTCTCTCTCCCTCACACATAGATTGCATTTCAATAGAACTTTGAATTTGAAAAGCACACCACCACACACATGCATGCGCACATGCCAAGTCTCAGTCACGTTGTCCAAGTGGGGTCACAGACAATTTGAAGGGCATGGGCTGACAAATGCCTTGTTTCTCTCGACTTTGCCTGTCACTCGTGGTGTTCGCCGAATTATTTCTTTTACTCATTAGACGTTAACCTAATGACTTAAAAAAACAAAAAATACAATTTCTTTAATGGAGAGGCCGAAGCTAGATGCATGCCTTAGGTATTGAACTCATGACCTTGCGAATCAACTATGTACCTACCACAATAAAAAATATCACTGATCTAACAAATACCCAATGCTACTTTTATTTTAATTACGACTAGAAACAGTCTCCAATAATATATATATATATATATATATATATATATATATATATATATATATATATATATATATATATATATATATAACTCCGAGTTTAGGACTCTTGCTGGACCTATCATGGGCACAAAATAAACAAGGTTACCCTTCACCTTTATAGGCCCCGCATATAACAAGCCAATGGCAATGAATCTCTCTCCCTTTACTTCCTACTACCTCCACACTCCTCCTCTTGATTCTTTAACTCTCCTCACACACCTCCAATCAAGCAGCACTCAAAAGGCCCCTCTTGTATGAAAAGCCATCGGCAAAAACAATCATCTTTCACACAGGCTGACTCAAATTCACTCCCAAAAAGGCTCGCGCCAAACATGAAGTCCGTTTTGTTTACTCTGCAAAGAAAGAATAAAGGGACCAGCCGTTTAGATGACCACCAATCGCCTCCTTTTCTTCTTGGTATATTATTTTCTTTGATTTGGTTGTCTTACAGGAGAGAAAAGACTCATATTGATCTACTTAAGTCACAAGCGATACTCTTTCTTTCATTCCTTTTTTTTACTGCTAGAAACAAAGCATTAAACTAAAGGCGGACATTACGTCCTTATATATATATATATATATATATATATATATATATATATATATATATATCATTTAAATGTAAGAAGCACACACATGTATATAAATGTACATACAGAAGGGCACACCACACACGACACACGCCTGTACCATGTGCCAGCTTTCATCCGGTCTTTACTTTACTCAACTGGTCCGGTGTTCCCTCATTCAATAAACACAAAAACCAGGTGGGCAAGGCAAAGATGGTGATGGTGTTACTCCTCCGTCCACCCTTCCTCTTCTGTATCACCATCATCATCGTAAGCCTATGCGAGGGCTCCTCCTCCTCCTCCTCTGTTGTCTCTTTCAGCACATTGCCTCATCATAATGCCAGTCACTACGACCCTGAAGATATTGTACGCTCAGTTCAAATGTGAGTCTTCTTCCTCCTCTTGGTCAACACTTGGTTTTGGTTTTAGCTGTGGTTTTTGCAGAAACTCATTTCAGGGTTTAAGATTTCGCGATTGTTTTCCGTAGAAAACCGCGTGGAAAAGGGCTTGCTTTTGGTTAATGTGGAAAACCCTTTGTGGGGTTTAAGTTTATGAGCGTGTTTTCGGCGGAAATCTGTGTAGGAAAAGGCTTCGTTTTCGTTTTCCTTTTGGCTTTCGTGAGAAATGCTTTCTGGGTTTAGGATTTTGAGCAATGCTACTTATCACGAAAATGGCGGACGGAAGTTTCATATTTTTGTCAATGTGATATCAGGAAGGTGGAGGAATCAGTGACGAGGAGGAGGCGGTTGCAGGGAGCGAATGGGTGCCTGACGGGGAACCCAATCGACGATTGCTGGAGGTGCGATCCAGATTGGGCGCGGAACCGGCAGCGGCTGGCCGACTGCGGAATCGGGTTCGGTAAGGATGCATTGGGCGGGAGAAACGGCCGGGTCTACGTGGTGACCGACTCGTCGGACGCCGACCCCGTGAACCCGGCGCCGGGGACCCTCCGGTACGGCGTCATCCAGACAGAGCCGCTCTGGATCGTGTTCCAGCGCGACATGATGATCAAGCTGAACGAGGAGCTCATCATGAACAGCTTCAAGACGATCGACGGCCGCGGCGCCAACGTCCACATCGCCGGCGGCGCCTGCATCACCATCCAGGGCGTCTCCAACATCATCATCCACGGCATCCACATCCACGACTGCGTTCCGACCGGGAATGCCAACGTCCGGTCGACGCCGAACCACTACGGGTGGAGATCGAAATCGGACGGCGACGGAGTCTCCATCTTCAGCGGGAGGCATATATGGGTGGACCACTGCTCGCTGTCGAATTGCGCCGACGGGCTGATCGACGCCATCATGGGGTCGACGGCGATCACCATCAGCAACAATTACTTCTCCCACCACGACGAGGTGATGCTGCTGGGCCACAGTGACGACTACACGGCCGACGCGTCGATGCAGGTGACCATCGCGTTCAACCACTTCGGGGAGCGGCTGGTTCAGCGGATGCCCAGGTGCAGGCTCGGCTATTTCCACATCGTCAACAACGATTTCACTCAGTGGGAGATGTACGCCATCGGCGGTAGCGCCAACCCCACCATCAACAGCCAGAGCAACCGATACATCGCCCCGTCTAACCCCAACGCCCGTGAGGTATACAGCCGTGGGCCCTTTGCCTCTTCCACTTTTATCTTCAGTAGGACAGGAGTCGAAGTAACGTATTGTAGCAATTAACACGACACGAAAACCCTATAACCGAAAAGTCTGCCTTATTTCGTGTCCACTCGAAAATGGAAGGGATCGTGCTTTATTGTTTATGTGGGTGGTGCAGGTGACGAAAAGAGTGGACACGGACGAGGGCTCGTGGTCGCGGTGGAATTGGAGGACGGAGGGTGACCAAATGGTGAATGGCGCCTTCTTTGTGCCGTCGGGTGATGGGCTCGGGTCGACGTACGAGAAGGCGTCGAGTATTGATCCCAAGTCCGCTGGCCTCATCGACCAGCTCACCCAGAACGCCGGCGTCATCGGGTCCACACCCAGGTTCGAGCCCTGACTCTTTGTTACCCTCTCGACCGTTTGCTTTTGACCCGGCTCCGCTTTTCCTCGTCTTGTTCCTTTCCCTCGTTCTGCTGAAAGAGGGGAATGCTTTTGCCGAGGAAAAATATAGTCTTTGTTAAAGGGTAATAATGATGACGGTCACTCGCTCTCCTGCGTATGATCGTACGGCTGAGGTGGGTCGTCTGATCGCTTCAGAGCTACATTCTTTCTCTCTCGCTCGTTGTCCAAGATTCTCCTTCGCTGGACTGGAGTTATGGGACCCGGTGCCCCCGCTCCCTCGCACTCTCCAAGTTGTTGCTTTCTGCATCCGTCATCGTGTCGTGTCTCCTTGCGTCGTGTCGTCTCTCTCGCCTGGAAAGTCAATTCTTTGTGTCGTACCATCTTCTGCGTCTTTTCATGTGAAGAAAACCAGCTTTCTCTTTCTATCTCTCTCATGCAGAAGTTTTGCTTTACCTACTATCGCTACGACAGTAAGCTCTTCGTGTCGTGTCCGTCCGTTATGAAGAAAGAAGAGTCAGCGCGCTGTCCGTCCCCTCTCCTCCAAATGGAACGGGTGTCCTTAGATGTGTCGTACTGTTATGAGTTTTAATAACAGGTATTTGTTGGTGCTGCGTCGGAACATTGTCAGGGAAACGTGTCCTGTTTGACACGGTAGGATGCATGAAACGTAGAGAAGTACTTTAATGTTTTATTTCTTTTAGAGGATATTTTATATTGAAGAAGGGTCATCTCTTCAACGGATGAGGATTTAGAAAAGGCTTGTTTGACGTGATGGCACAAAACTTAAAAACGCGAATCACGATACGTTCTCGAGTCACGGTGACGGGTGGGGATTGATGATGAGATTTTTGTTTTGTTGCAGGGACAACGGAGGCATCAGCATGCTGAACCCAGGGAGTGGTGGCAGTAGCTTCGGTGGTGAGGGTGGCGACGGTGGGTTCGGAGGTGGGTACATGGGAATGACTTTCAGGGGCAGTGGTAGTTCTGCCTCTCCATCCTGGCCATTTGTGCGTTGGTGGGTGGCGGTGGATCTCATCTGGTTGCACCTATTTATTGCTACCATTCTCTCTTGATCAGCCGCAAGAACGATGATGTTGGTCAGGAGCGCGTCGCGTCCTATAGTCACTATTTTCCTGACACTGGAGCTACTTTTTAAAGCGCTTCTCTCTCTCTCTCACTCACATACATCTTTCACGAATTAGGGAGTCGATGGTTTTTGTATACTATCTTATTTGATCATACAGATATCTGGTGACGAGGAGTACAAAAATATTGAAGATATATTATAGTATGAAAGTGGTTGATTTTACATTATGTTATTGGGTAGCTATGTTTAGAATGTGTTGTCGAAATTACGTGAACACGACACGAGAGGACACGAAGATAAAGCATCTGAAATGACAAGACTGGACGCGAAAATTAGGCTAGATATATTCGAGACATATCTTGTGACTAGGGAACTTCTTGTGGTTCGCCTTGTCCTAACCAGGGCTGGAAATACAAGATCGGACACGAGTAAGACACAGAGTCCAGCCAAAGTAACAACACAGCAAGTGTCTTTAGGTTGTGCCACTCGTTTCTTACTCTAGCACGGAACGTATGCTAAGAATTTTGACACGAACACGATGTTCCGATTTGGGCACGATTTCAATTCCAAAAATGTCATCTCGTGTCCTAAGCTCGTTGTAAGCAACTACTGGTCGGGAGAAACTGTCACCCCTCGTTCTAAGCTCGTTATGGGTTATAAATAGGTGGGTTTTGACTTGGCTCAATTCATCTAGGTTCATCTGGTTTAGTTTGTACAAGTAAGCCAAGGCATTCTCGACTAAATCCTAAATGGTTGGATGGTCACACCTTTACTCATAAGATTCGAAAAGTTACAGGACATCATCTAATCCTTTGCTACCATATATAGTTCGCCCCACCCAACAAAATATTCTAGATCAACCACAAATAAACCATCCATGGACGACCTGAATTGGGTGGTGGTCTAGAGTTCACCAATCTTTCAATTAGACTAAACCCATGTCATATTTATACATATTGATAAATGTTCAAACGTCGTTCATGCATAAATCTACTTTATTATCTCAAAATTTTCATCTTTGAGATGAACGGTTGAGTTGATAAAGCAAAACAAATTTAATTTATAAATTGCATTAAATACAAAGTTTAACAATGCTTTTAATTCAAATACTTATTGTTGATCATAGTAATCAAATAATAGAAATGTTTGAATAGATTTGAGCATTTACAAATACCTCTCTTTATATATAGAGAGAGAGTTAAATGCATAATGCCATTAAGTGGATAAAAATATTGAAACATTTACACCATTGATCTCAATAATTCAAATTTTTATTATTTATCTCAAAAATAGAAGTAATTCAAACTTCTACGGTTGATGTCAAAGATTGAACCGTAAAAATGTTTAAACAGTTTCATGCACTTAAGAACACTACACATTTAACAATATATATATATATATATATATATATATATATATATACACTTAAATGTCAAATATGTAAGTGGGTGCTCACTTTTTGACGAAAAATCAAACAGTTATGGCATGGAGAAACATCGGCAAGGAGGATTCCTTGTCGTAAAAATGGTGCATGGAATTGTGAAGAGTAAGAGGAATACACGTTGGTTGGCGTTGGAGTGGTACCGACTGCGTCTCTTTCAATCGGTTCGATGTGCTTTTCTCTATCCATATTGATCAGTAGATGTGCCGATTTTTCTTGCTTGAAGTTTGTCAATATGCCGATTTTTCTTGCTTGAAGTTTGTCAACAATGCATGTGCTTTCGGAAAACTGTGGGTCACTAAATCTTTCTGCTGTTACTAGTCTTCTACAAACGTCAAATCTCTCTCTCATTGTCCCTTAAAGTTACTAAATATTATGTGCAACATGGCATGTGTTTTCCTTAGCATGTCTAACCCGTTAGAACATGGTTTATGCACATGTCATATATATATATATGTGTGTATGTATGTATGTATATATATATATGTATGTATATACATATATATATATATATATAATAAAGAGAAAAAGATAGTTACAAATGCAATTTAACACTCTATAAAGAGAGAAAGATCATGATTTATGCACATGTTAAAAGTATTGTTGTATTTTCTACTTTATATTTAATGTACATTAAATATTGTTGTTTTAATAGTTTTAAAGTTCATCTTAAAGATAAAACGGTAAGAATGTTTATGCAAGATTACACACAAAAATATATTGTGCATTAACACTCTCTCTCTCTCTCTCTCTCTCTCTCTCTCTCTCTCTCTCTCTCTCTCTCTATATATATATATATATATATATATATATATATATATATATATATATATATATATATATATATATATATATATATATATATATATATATATATATATATATGCATGTGTGTGGTGTTTAACGCTCAATTCCTTTACAATTGCTATGCGACCATAATGGTACGATGGAGAACCACGAGTAGGTGATGGACAGTTAGTATATGTCACAAGCAATCTCTTGTTGATCAACTAACTTAATATCGTAAGTAGTTTGATTTGATGACGGCATATCAATTATTTTAAATGTTATATATTCTTATGTACTATTTTGTGTAATGCATATTTACTATCAGCCATATATTTATGCAAAATAATGCATACAAGTTATCATGATATCATGAATGCATTCAATGTGTAGATGCTATTGAGCCTTATATGCCAGATCACATAGTTCGTCAGTTTGACCGACATCAAGGCATTCTAATAGTAGCGATAAGACCCTCCATTGCAAAGACATGCGAAGCCACATGCATATAGTTTGAGCATTTCGGAGTCCTAGCATTATACCTATAGAAGTGTGACAAGGTATTATATGGAGTGATACATTCAAAGAACACATCAATTTATTTTGAGAGATTCTAGCAATCGGTTACGTCCAACGTGGCTTAATCTAGCTAGGCAATGTGATATATCATTCTACGTATTAATAAACAAATCATTGTACTTGTATTAAAGTTTTTTTTGTTTTTCCATACTAACTTTTCTCCACTTAATTTATTATACCAGTGTATGAGTGTGATACGCGAGTTACTTGCAACTTCTTTAAAAAAATTAGAGCTTATGCAACAATTGCTAACGAGTGATCATATGTTGCTCGGCCTTATAGATATGCATGAACAATGCTATGAACAAATCCATTAGTTGACAGTTGATGATGACGAAGTGACAATCAATGACATTTTTGTTTGGGTTGTATTTAGACCTTATTTTGTAAATTTGAAACATTGTACATGTAAATGAGGTGTAATAAAAAACACTTTGGACCTTAAGGAAAGTGACACAGTTGGGCTGCATCCCCATTACGAAAAGAGATGTGATGAAACCACATCTCCCTCGTATGGAAGGCATGATCCAGGCACGTCTCTCCTTGCGCATCTTTCCTATCTCTCCATGAGGAGAGATGCACCTGTACAGCGTTTCCCTTCGCAGTTATGATCACCCCTCTAGTTTTGCTCAAAATCAGAAATCATTTTTAAATCTTTGAAAAATCGAAAGATTTCAAGCAAAGAAATGAAAATACAATGATCTCAGTAAAAACCAACCTTCTAAATTAAAGAAAAATCAAGAAAATGGTTGGATCGATTGTCTTTTTTATTTCTTTTTTGTATTCTTTTGTTTCTTTATTTGTTTGATTCCAAATTTCATAAGTAACTAATCGATGATGGTTGGTTGCAAATAAGTATATAAAACTTATCAATGAACAAAAATCAGGCAGAAAATGTCACTAAATGAAGAGAAAAAAATCGTCATATTTTACTATGGAGAGGAGATAAAAAATCCAACAAGGTATTTACAAAAGTTAGATTATGTATAGTAAAAGAAGTGTGTAGATAGTAATGCCCTTTAAAGGGACAAACATTTTCAATGACCATTAATTTTTTTTAAATTACATTTATACCCCAAAAGCAATTATGAACATGAGTGAATATGTGAAAGTGGGTGATCCCTGATTTTCCTTTATATATTATATATATATATATATATATATATATATATATATATATATATATATATATATATATATATATATATATATATATATATATATTATAACAGCATTATATGCTAATATGTCTATATCAATGTCAACCATCCATCTCATTTATCGATTCATTGAGATTCATGAGTATGCTATGCATATACCCATAGCCTCATCTGCCAGTGTTGGTTCTGAGTCGGAATATCCATATAATGTTGGTCATGTGGCGCACATCAGGAGTTACTTTGGTGAAAACCATTCCTAGTGCAGTATTTCCTTTGTCATCACAGTTGCCGTACAAAAGCTTCTCCCACACATAAGAACCAATGGCTCACCTGGCTAGGAGGTCGATTCACAAGTCAAAAGTCATGAGTTCGATAAGAGGGTGTCCTAGATTCAGCCTCCCCAGGAGGGAAGGATTTCCATATGGTAGCTGAAAATACCGTCTCCGTATTACTGTGTTCCCAGTTTCTCTCAAAGGGGTTTCATGGCTCTAAGCAGATCATCAGTCCCTGCAGGAGGAACTGAATCCATTTCCCTGCAGAATTCGCGGTATGGTGCTCTTGAGCAGTACTGGTTCTTGCTGATCTATTAACCTCACTTAAAACTTCACCAATTAATATGAAAGGGTCAATGAGGTTCCAAGTATGTCCGGGAACCGGATAAATATCTGTGGCGATTTCATATTTCGGGTCAACCCCCACATTGTGTCATTTCGTGTTCATCAATGTCAACGTGACGCCTCCCCTTTCTTAGTTTCACTTTGTGCTAAAACACAATTTTGGTTGTGCATGAGTAGGTTTTTTATCTGAAGGTTGTGCTTGCGTCCTGTAGTTATTATTCTCAAATGCATCCTAATCTTTTCGTGTCGCTTTCGATGGACACAGACCTGGACTTTCGAGGTGGTGATTGTGCTAGGTTTTTCGATGATCTTTAGTTTGCGGGATGATGGTATAGATCGGCATCATATTCATATCCTTAAAGAGAAGCCCCATAACACCAAAAAGGTGGACGATGCAACTCCAATGAGTTTTGGAGTCAAAATTATGATAAAAGGCTCATAATTGTCGGTACTTAACAGAGCCTCCTCAAGTGACAAGGAACAATCCTCCTTTGTGGAAAAAGATCGCTGGAGTCTGGCCAGCAATCATGGAAGGACTGGTTTATCAAATAGGCAAATGGGCAGTTATACAATTCGAAGCATTGGATCGTAAACCTGAATTCTTGAGCAACAAAACAGAAAAATGATGAAGCATGGCATTTATACATGTTTGCAATCTATCCTGCGAATGGACAACCAAACTTACTACGAGCGACCGAAAGGATGGCTGCAATGATCATGCTCAGTTTGCATTGTACTAGATTGCAGAGAAACAAAAGCTGCAGTGAAAACCGTCTTCTGATTAGAGCAGGAAGCTAGGCCCTCTAGAGAGTCCATCAGTTGATAGTTTTGAGTTCGTTAAGCAACCACTCGCATAGAAGATCTTCACTGAAGGTCATGAAAGCGACACGGTTGAATGGGTCTCTAAAGATTTTAGTTGCCTTCACTTTGTCCTTTCGGTCTAGCCCGGGTAATCTCTGAAGCTCTTCCAAGCACTCCTGCACGGAGGGTTCAGCAGCTGCAGTTGACTTCCACACAGCACGACTCTCTGAGGAATAATCAAATGGCGCTATGTTCTCCACTGTTACAGGCATTCTTAGATCATGAGTTGATTTTAATCTCTCCTCTCGCCAACCTGATCACGAGGAACCCCGGTGCTTATGGTGTGTTGGAATATGTGGTGTTGCAGCAAATCCATAACTTGATTCATCTTCTTCATTGTTTTCACTCATTGCTGGATCTGGTGCCAGCCTCGGCATTGCGAATAATTGATAGTGTTTCATGTCTATCAATCTTTTTGTCTGCAGACTTGTATAAACTATTACAAAACCTCCGATGATCCAACATCATATAAGAAGTTTAAGCACTAAGCATATTACATACCATCAAAAAGTGTTGCACACCGATCAAAGATGGGGAAACACTTGTTCTTGTAGCTTCTTGTGTCTGACTTGACCTGTATGCGGAAAAATTTAGACAGCACATTCATAAAATAATCGTCATTTAAGGAAAGGAGTACATCCGGCAAAAGTATGAAACTTACTGCAATATACCGCTCCCACACGTGCTCATCAGCAGTTACCACCTTATATACATCATCCTACCCGAATCCACTTTGACTCCTACGTAGTTTCACACCAGTTCATACTGTTTTCTCAGTATCTTGAAATGGCTTTTCAATTGTGTAGTGGTATAGTTTAAATTGAACTTCCTGTTAAAAGAGGCACAGACCGGTTTCCATACCTCCACCTTTGTAAACCCTGATTCGTTTTTATTTCCATAAACTAGCTGCTCAATTAGACGTTCTACCAGAAACTTGCTCCGAGCAGTAGTCCAATCAGCCCTATCTGAGGCTTGAGGCATGCGAGGATACATTGATATCTTTCTGCAGCATCAATTGAAAATAATAAGAGAAGTGAGTAGAGAAAATAAACTATATGATATAAACAATGTCAAATGTGAAAGGAGATATTTAAAAATGTTAAAGATCTCAAGTATAAAAACAAGGAGAAGCTGGTGTATGCAAACCGGTGCAAATTACACCTGATCATTCAATCAAAGTAGATGAATGGTTTGATCAAAACAATACCTGTACTGAAAAATAAAAAGTTAATTTTGCTTTTCTTAAGAAAAGCAAAAAGCAACTTTTTCTTTAGTATGAAAGCTCATCTCCTTTAATCAAATAGATAGATGCAGTTTGCAATGGATTGTGTAGAAACCAGTTTGCATACACCAGCTTCTACATAAGCAAGATCTACAACTTTTATGTTGCATCTTTTCCAGCATCAATGGAAATGAAGATGTTTAGTTGGATATGTAGCACAAGAGAGGGCCTGATCTCAAGTGAGATCACTAGCGAAAAATCAGGCCTCAAGTAGCCCAACCTGACAAGAAATTAAAATGTTAAAGGGGCCCCAGCTCTTCTTACCCTCCAATAGAAAATGAAATAAGAAAAGATGTGATTTAATGTGGCTTATTCATACGAAGAGATAACAAAGGCACCAGATTCAAGATGTCATTCAGCACTAGCGAAAAGGCTAGGACCTACTAACTATTGATTGGAAATCATAAAATATGGTTAGAGGCAGAAGTAGAAAAACTACATAGGGTGTCCCAGACATCAATGGTCTCAATACATACATATATACACACATAAATACATTCAGTGAAAATTTTAAGAACAGTTACGTGATAATTAATTTGTCTCATAGGAATTAGACTAACAACATGAATTGTAGCGTGATGTCTCTTTCTTCTGGCACTGTATTTTCCAAGTTTATCACCCAACTCATCTCTCACATTTCTGGATAAATGACTGCATTCAAATGCCCACTAACCCCCAAAGCACATTCAATGATCAAACCTTCATACAACACATGCACACACTCAAATGGAAAATGTCGTAAAATGGCTGAATAAATACATCCACCGTAAGATTTCTACCAAGCCGTCCAGAGAACATTTCTCCCAATCAACCAACACCCCCTCTGATGGAGTAAAGCATGGCAGGGAGAAATATGACATGTTGGACCAGCAAATATGCATGCGCATGCATCCAGACAGATTTTGATCCTAGAAAAAATTTATGGCACTGTTTCCCGTTGCAGGATGGAGATATGTCAGGGACAGAGTCCAAGTCTCTTTAGAACAAAGATCCAACCAAATGTCTGTGTGTGTGTGTGTGTGTGTGTGAGAGAGAGAGAGAGAGAGAGAGAGAGAGAGAGAGGGAGAGAATATGATATCATTGCTTGCCATACCATCCATCAATGAGTCATAGACAAGGTGAAGTCAGGGAGGAGAAGAGAACCCACAAAGAACAGAGGAAGGAGAGTCGGAGAAAAGAGGGCTTTCAACCCATTTATGCATCCAACCTAGGACTAGGAGGACAACATCTGAGTCATGTCTTTCTTTCTCGGCGTCATGGATACTATGAGTATGAATCCAAATAGTCTACAAGACTTACTTAGGAGAAGGCTTGGTCTTGGTGTTGGTTTTGGGACATTATCTTGAAAAATAAGGATAATTAATCAAATTTGTGGTTGCTCTTCAAATGAAACATCCATTGCAACAACGCAATAAGCCAGCATGCTAACTTATTCAAAGGCAACATCGCTTGACAAAATCAGAAACATGCCAATATGAAAAGGAACAAAGTTACGTGCATATACACATAGAATTAATGCAGGTTTCATATATAAAAATAGAGAGGGCTATCATATATTCTATGTGACAATAAGATACCATTAAAGTTGAAAGTCAAATATTATAAAGCAACAATTAGACCTACAATATTTTATGGTTTTGAGTGTTGGGCAGTTAATCATCAACATATATAAAAGATATGTTCGTGGTAGAAATGAAGATGTTGAGATGGAGAGTGGTCACACAAGGAAAGACCGTATACATAATGAAGTTATTAGAAACAAATTATAATGAGGTTATTAGAAACAAATTGGGAGTAGCAGTAATAGATGATAAAATGTGAAAAAATTTGGAAATATAAAAAGACGACTAAAGGAAGCTCTAGTAAGAAAAGATGGTTTGGACATATACAAAGATGACCAAAGGAAGTTCTAGTAAGAAAACATGAAAAACTAGATTGTTAAAATATTAAAAGAGAAAGAAGAACACCACAAAAGTGTTAGAAAGAAACAATAAAAAATGATCTAACTCAAAAGCTCATGTTGAGTTAAATGATAGGGCTATGTGGAAACAGAGAATACATAATAGTGACTCCATCTAGTATTGAAAAAGGCTTAGTTGTTGTATCCACATTGGCATATATAAGAAACAACAAACGGTATCAATCTAGGCATGCATAACTCATTGTAGATAGAGTTTAAAGAAACTGACTTTTTCACTACGGATACACCATCCAAGTTTGAACATAACCATGTAGTCGTGAATATATAAGATCGGTGCTTATAAACTAATGTCTCCCACTTGCACCAAATATTCAATGTCTCCAGGTAGTATACACGCCTACTCTAGCTAAAATTATAGTGAAATATAGCATATCGTAAACATTCATCATGAGAACCCAGTGACAAAGGTCTTTACTTAACCCATTTGCACGTGTTTCCCTGCTTGAAAGGCCCATAAAGGAAAGTTACATCGAGCACTCCTAAGCGCTAAGCTGTGTCATGTATATGCACACTCCGGCTAAAAGTTACTCATTCTATTCAGTAGTTTCTTACACCTGAGGAAGAATTTCCCCAACTACATCAAATTAGAGAGAAAGAAGCACAAATTTCCCTATGAATTTTCTTGAAATGCAATAAATTATACACATCAATCTTTACTTCCACAGTTATCTCACCCAGTATAAACAACCTATACTCAATCAGAGCACACGAGACGCCAACGAGTGGTTCTCAAACTGAGCTCTGCATTGAAAGCAACAGAAATACAGAGAACAAAACCACGGAAAACAAGAGGCCATGATGATAAAGAAAACGAAAATCCAATTGTGAAGATATACCAAGATGGAACACGGGTTTTCAATATCAGGAAATCAAGAGGAGGGAGAAGAAAGCGAAAACTCACCTCACAATGAAATGGGTTTGGAAAAGAGAAGTTGGGGATGATTTGTATTGGGAGCATTCCCGGAGATCGCCGGAGAAATGAAAGCAGATTCATTCATGGACATATCCAATTTAGGGTTTTCAGGACCGCCGGAGAGATTAAAGGAGGAGAAAGGAAAGATCGCCTTCGTAGAAACGCTACGAACACGAGATATTCATGCCGCAAAATCTCGATTTTGCCCACCATATCTGGATATATGAAAATCCCAATATGATTTTCTGCAGAAAATTTGACGACACGAAGCCGCAAGCCCGGAGTTGCTGTCCGTACAACACCCAACACAAAAACGACGGGGAAAACCCCCGTCTCTTTCGTCCGCCCAAACTGAGACGGGAAAAAAGGGGGTCATATGACTGACCCAATACAACCCGGAACACGAAATCGCAAAACGGCAGGCCTCTGAATTCCGATTCGTTTGTGCCATGTAAGGCTGAAAGCATGTCTCACTTGGGCTATATGCTAGACATGGCCGTATCAAACCCAGACTGGCGGTTCGAGCTGAACCGGTCCCAAATCGGTCCATATGGAACCAGTCGAACCGGAATCAAAACCATGAATTATAGATCTATGGTTTTATCAACCAGTCGAACCGGAATCAAAACCATCAACTATAGATCTATGACTTTATCAACCAGAATCGAAGAGGAACCTAGCAGTTTCAGTTCTATTGAAATTGACGGCCTGAAACCGTCAATTTGGAGTTGTGCAATATCTGGCGGTTCAAACCGACGGTTCCAAACCATCCCGATGGCTCTACTCATGATAATAACGATGTTTTGAAAAAATGATTTGTAAAATTCTATGTTATATAATATATTTTATATACAATATAATATAATTCGAGGTGGTTCTAGAACGAGAACAGGAGGTTTCAAGACCGTAATCCGATTCGAAATCGGCTTCCGACCGATTCGTAGCCCATTTCAGAACTGCTATAACGATGTGGGCTCGTTCGTATAAAACAAGAATGATCGGTTCGTTCAGCTCGTATAGCGGCCTTACTTTTTAAAGACTAATATGGGTATGTATTTGAAAAATGACAAAGCCGTGTGGGTACATATAAAATCGAGAAAAGTAAGAGGGGATTTGAAAACTACCCCTTCGTGTACTCAAAACTGATAGGAAAGTCGAGCCCCATAATCGTCAATATGTTTGGCCTTCCGGTATATAAAGAAGAGCGGGAAATATCCGCGTTTAAGAGAGAGAGAGAGAGAGAGAGTAATGGAGGGAGAAGAAGAAAGGGACTCCATCCGAGCGTTGTTGCAGGAAATTAGGACCACGGAGGTTTCTCAAAGTTTGGGCATCAAATTCTCATTATGTTTCTCTATTATTTCTTTTCAATTATTCATAACGTATTCATAACGTGCCTTAGATTTTTCACTACGCAATTGCTCCGCATTTTCTTTTTGCGGTTGGTTTTACCGCTGTTGCTTTTCTGATACTTTTGTCTGACAAGTTATATTATTTCATATTAGCATAGATTTTCCATGACGTTCCGATTAAGATTTACGCAAAGAGATAGTTAATCCGTGAAGGAAGTTGACTTTTCCTGGTACCGAGTCTGTAAATTATTCCAAAGATTTGTTAGTGATGAATGAAGCAAACATGGGTGAGTTAAATGTAAATTGAGATTTGTTTTTTTGCTGGTTTGACGGCACGACCTGCGGATATGTTTATTTGTGTGCTTTGAGGATTAAATGGTGTCAACAACCTAGCGCTTGTTTGGCTATGAACGTCAAGGGTTTGCGGAATCTTGGGCTTTGATAAACCTTGGTTTGGATCACCTGAAATGATTTATTGCAGCAATTCCATGTGATAGATTGGTCTTCTTTCTTGGTTGCAAATTTCGAGAAATTTGGGAAATCTTGCTTGGGTTTATTGTAATCGATGGTGAAATTCCAGATACGACTGCGATCCTTTGTTTGATGAATCCAGTATCTGTGGTCTTCATTTTATTTCACCAAGTCGATAAGGAAGCTGCAGTAGTTGCGAAAAAGGTCTTAGTCTATGCACTACTTTGTGAATGATATGAATGTTGTATATTGAGTGTGAATTAGACACACGGGCATTTCTGTTCATGTTCCTAGATTCTCTTAAGTTATCTATGTTTCTTACTTTGGTTCCCTTGCCTGTTGTACTTGGGTTTTCTTTTTCAACTTTTCTCTTTCCCTTGGTAACCTTAAAATGATGCATCCCCTGTTTTTACTGCTCTTCCATTTTATTACAGGTGTTGTTGTCTGCAACTTTGTAACTATACTTCATTACAGTTGTGTCGATTATTCATAAACCTTGATATTTTGTAGATATGTATGGTACTTCAACTTAATTTCCTATTCTTTACATATTTGTCCAAGAACAAAGTTGGGGGCTTAGGTTGTGAATAACATGCTTTTGGAAGCTTTCCAATCATTCAAATGTCTGCATGCTGGACAAGGTTCCTTTTCGAGAATGCATAACCAAGCAGTGTTATCCGTATCACACTGTATCGAACGTTATTCGTATCACATTGTATCGTATGTATTGTATATGATAGGCTTCCTCCGGTGGCTCTCCCCTTTCTTGGTGTTTAAGGCTTAAAAAAAAGTGCTCTATGATGTTGTGGTATATTTTTTGTGTTTTTCAGAATTTTTTTCTTTGTATTTGTTGTTTTTGTTTTTATTTATGTTTTTTTTTTAATGACAAAATATGAAGTTATGAAACATGAAGTGCGTGGATATGATTTTTATTGTATTCGTGAAGTAGGAGACACTCTATTTGAGTGTTATGTGAAGATTGAGGATTTATGAAGTGCTTTTATTTTTAAGTTTTTTATCGGATTTAAGTATTCAATTGAGATGACAGGAAGGGGTGTTAGAGACTCCCAATCTTTATTTGATGATCCAACATGACAATGTGGTATAGGAGTTGAGGGAAACATATTGAAGATAAAATGTTTGTTTTGTGAGAAGGTGGTTAGTGGTGAAATTTCACGATTAGCAGGGATTAGGAAAGAAGTTGCTCCTTATATAGACAAAGTTAGAAAATTGAAGAAGCCATTAAATGACAATGTCTATAGATAATTGAGAGCATGAATGAGAGGAGATAACAAAAGGATGATTTAGAGATGTTTGAGAAAGAGGAAGATGATGCTATAGGATTGAGTGATAGTATTCCCTCTAATGGTAGAACAGAGGTTGATAGTTGTAGTTCTCAACCATTAACCAGGGAAAAGAGGGTTGTTAAAGATTTTGCAAGTAGAAGTGGTAAAAGAGGAAGAGCTTCTTCTAGCATATAAACATTTTTCCTTCCTAGCACTACACGTGATGCTCAACTTGGAATTCATGCTATAATGACTTTAAAATAATTGCATGAGCAAGCAGACCTTGCAGTGGGTAGATTGTTTTATGATTCATGCATTTCATTTAATGCCGCAAACAATTTTCATTTTCAAACAATAATAATTGCAATTGCTAATATTGGTCCAAGATACAAGATGCTCTTTTATCAAAAGTTGAGAAAAAAGCTATTAGATAAGATTGTCCCTAAAGTGCAAGAATATTGTCTGACTTTGAGAGAGTTATAAAGGAGACATGATGCATTATCATGGTGAAGGACTTTGTTAAACTTTTTTTTCTATTGTTGTAAATGACTTAATGTTTTGGAGATCTTTAGACATGTGAGACGAGAGATATACAGTAGAGATCCTGAGGCAAGAGTTTGATAAGGTGAGAATCGAGGTTGAGTTAGATAATGTAGTCCAATTTATTACACATAATGCAACTAACTATAAAGCAGTTGGGAAGGAGTTAGTACATACTTATGGGACTTTCTATTGGACACCATGTGCAACCCATTGTTTAGATCTCATCCTTGAGGATATTGGTGAGATGGATGAGATAAAGACAACAATTGACTCTTGCCAAGATATCACCAAATTTATTTGCAATCATGCCTTTGTATTATTTATGATAAAGAGATATATAGATGGTGCAGAGCTCATTTGTACAACTGCAACTCGGTTTGTAACTAATTTCTTATATAATTACAAAGCATTGTGAGACAAAAGCAAGCCTTGAAGAGAATATTCTCCTCAGGAGAGTGGCTATAATTTATAGAGTTGCCTCAAAATAGAAGAAACATAAAGTTAAATGAGATTTCATAGTCTTTAAGAGTATATTTTGGAATGCATGTGTTTGTTAGACTATTGAGGATTACATGTCCTTTAGTGAAGATTTTGAGATTGGCTGATAGCGAGGAAAAATCATCTATGGGCATAAGACAAAATAAGCCATTAGAAGTAATTTTAATAGAAGCAAGAGGGATTATGTGCCTGTGTGGAACATTATAGATAATAGATGGAACAAATAATTACATCAGCTTATTCATGCAACAACATAAACCCAACATTTAAGTACTCAACAAGCTTTAAAAGGGACGGTGAGGTTAATCGAGGCATCATTAATTGTATATACATATTAGTCCTGATGAGAGTAGAGGAGATGCTATATATCGAGAGATGGAGATCTATGATAATGCTTTTCACTTGATGGGTTTGCCTATAGCAATCCGCGACCACACTAATATGTATCTAAGTAAATTATTTATCTTCATATTTAAGTTTCTTAAATCTTATATTTATTATGGATTAAGTTCCTAATGTTTGTCTTTCTTTTTTTACAGATGTTTGGTGGAATAGGTTTGGAAGTGATTGCCTAAACCTTAGAGATTTTGCCGAAAGGAATTGGAGTGTCTTTGAACACATTCATACAAAAAACCGACAGAGGTAATCTTGTATGAGTTACTACTTAAATATTTAATTCAATATTTTGTTTGACTTCAATTATTAATGTTATTTACTAATTACTTATCTTTCTTTCTTGTAGGCAATTAAAAAAGTTAAATAGAGAAGAAAACTAGTTTGATCTAATAAGTTTGGATAATTTTGCTATATTAGAGGAGTGGATTATGAAAGATAATGAAGAAAATGCACTCCTAACCGAAGAAGACATTGCATGGATTAATTTAGAAGGAGCGCAACAATATCATCAAGGAGACAAAGATTTTGAGTTCGAGGAGGTGCTGATGAGCTTCAGCAAGGAGAAGATGAAGATTATTTAGTTGATGATCTTGATTACAATGTTTAAATTGTAAATGTAAATATATTTTATTTTTTGCTTCAAAATATATAATTCTTTTTCAATTGTTGAATGGTGAATGATGAATATGTACTAAACTTTTGCATTATATGAATTCTTTGCAATTATCAAAATTTTTCTTGTTTTTCATATTTTTTAAGATTTTTACTAATTTTTAGTATTAAATTATGATACATTACAATAAGGTACATATCGTGAACCAAAACGATACACGATACGATACGCGTCGAACAACACAGTAACCAAGGACCAATTATCTCCCCCCCTCCACACACATACAAAAAGGAATAGTGGCTGTAAACTGAAAATCGACACTGCTTCCAAAAACCAATGAATGAGATGTATGTCACGTGTGTGAAGTCCATGATTGAGTGTATTGTGTTTTGGGGTTTCCTGGTTCATGATTTTTGTTGACATTTCTGGACTTGTAGGGAAACTTATTGCACGATTGAACCGGCCATTGGTTACGATTTTTTCACTTAATGTATGGATCTCTCTGTATGTATAAAATACTTAGTCACCTGTCAAATTTAGCTTCTAAAACTTGAAAATTGATTGCAGGTACTTGAAACACGCATTCTACTTCTTAACCAACTTGAACAGTCTGACACATCTAATGAGTCTGAGTTGGGCTGCATTGCAGGATGCCTAATAGTATCCATCAGATCTTATTTTTATTTTTTTCTTCACCTGAACAATCTCTTAGATCATGAATTGCTGTGTGTGTGTGCATGTGTGCTCTTGTACATTTCCAAGTGTGTGCACTCTTCATGAAGCTCTCATTATACTACAATTTGCTTTTTGGTTGAATTTGATTGGTCCAGTATAGTTATTTCAGCATGCACACCAGATGAAGCCAAACTGTGTGATGTCACACTTCGGTTTTTGGCTGATTTAGTGATGACTTTTTGCATCAAAAGTACAGGAATGCACAAAAGATTATCTTATCTCTAGTGTGTGACCTAAAAATACTCCACCTGCAGTTCTATGCTTGGTTGACTTGTATCTAGTGCACTGCAAGTTGCATATATAGTATGAGAATGCAAAAAGAAACTATATCTAGGGTGTGACCTAAAAATACTCTCACTTGCAGTAGTATGCTTGATTCTATAAATATGGGCTTTTATGTCGCTACCTTTCATAAGACACAAGATGTGGCATATTATCATGCCACAATTATAATAGGTACCCATTCTCCCAACACAATTGAAGAAAATCTAGCACAAGAAGAACTAAGATAGAGATATTGAGATAACAACTGTGGCAAAAGAGGTCATGCGAGATGTTTGAGTAGGGTTGACAAGCCAAGTCTAAAAGGTTGACCACCACCTCTCTTTATCTTTCTCTATGTAGAGAGAGAATGAGAGTTGTTAGACTCTCATTCTTGTTAAGCATCCATGCCAATCGGACTATCAAATTGGAGAGATGGATGTTTAAACTAAAAAGTTTAAAGGTAAAAGTTGCTTTCCTGAAAAGTAAAGAAGTACAAAGTGCAACACATAGTTTTTCACTTGTTACTTTTTTATCTATATCATTCATCTCTCCATTTCAATCATCCTGATTCGAATGGATGGTGTAGCATGAATATGATCTAGCAACTCCATTATTTTCACATAAATATATTTTCTTTTAAACAGTTTGCTTATATATTTAATTAGTGGACTTGTTACTGGGATTGACAGTTAAAAACTGTTGGTTTTGGTTATGGTTCATAACCATCGGTTGTGCTTCCATTTCCAACCAAAAGCTGCATAAAACAGGGAAGAAATGAAAGAAAAAAGTTAAAAGAAAAACTTATAAAAAAGACCAAACTGGAGGAACTGCGAACACCCTGGGTTCAGTTAAGGTTCGTCCGGTTCTAGTTCTGGCCTATTTTCAGCATGGTTCAGTTCCTCCTCGAACCGCCTGTTCCCTTCAAAACCAGACATGCCTATGTTTAATAATCCTAGCATAAATATGTAAATAAAAGGAGAGTTATATCGGCCAGCCTATAATGTCATCTCATCAAACCCCAACATATTATTTCTTATGCCGGATTTGAGCCATTTTCAGGTTGTTTCAACTTTCAACACATAAACCAAGTTCCAGACCTTGCCCATCATGGGTTGGGCTAGACCAATCGATGGGCTACCCCTACATGTAAACTCAAAATTCGTGATGATGGTTATTGCTGATTGGATGATGTATAAGAATATCCAACTTACCTAGACAATTGGAAAATTATGTTCAAGAGTAACATTTGAATGCTTTTGATAGTACGTTCTTGGTCAGTGAGGTTGGATTTAAATTTTGTTTATTTCTTCAATCATACTTTGAGGTCCGTATTCTTGAACTTTCAGTACGTTGCTTAAACCCTTAAATTTTCTATTGTGTGTTTTTTCCTGCCATGTATGTTTCCCCCAGTCATTATTCCCTTTGCTCAGGCTTAGGTGTAAACATAAATATAGGTCCTGGAGACAAGGTGTTTCGGTGTCGAAAATTGCACCACTTCCAGGGGTGATTCTGATTCAAAGTAAAAAGAATTCTGCCAATCTCTGTTTTGGTTAAGGTCATGATGATGATGGTGATGACATGGAGTGATGATTTTATTTTGCTGCTTCTTAAAGCTAGAACTAGGATGCATACTTGTTTATAATCTTAGCACATTTTCTCTGAGATGTATGAACTTGTTCATGCCTCATGCGTTTTTCCTGGTTTTCTGGTTAACATTTTTCTGCCCTGTATATTTCCTTAATTATGTGATGGACAATTTGGGAGGAGTCAACGGTCTTAGAACTTCTGTCATGCAAGTCAAACTTGACTGTTCTTCATGTAGCCAGGAAATATGTACAACTTGGAGTCTCAGTTGACAACCTTTCTCAATTTCTCATTCTTGCTACCAAGGTACTTTTTTTGTTATATGTTCGGATACTTCTTTTGTAATATACTTGGATGTCATTGTAACTCAAGCCAGGCATGAAATTCCATTGTGCTCTCACTACTTTAAGTCAAGCTACGTGATTGCCTTATGCACTATGCACTCTTCTCCTCTCCGGAGAAGGCAACAGATTCAGTTGCCTTGTGCCCTCATTTCTTTGCTCTCTAATGCCACCTGATCCTGTACATTTATCAGCTATGGCTGATGGTGTCAGATTGCCAATTTTGTTCTTTCTGCTGTCCCTTTTCATTTGTCTCAATTGTCCAACTATCTTTTGGGCTGTTCTGATAATTTTTGCATATACTTTTTAGGCCTGCATGTGGTGTCGAAGGCATCTTAATATGGAGATTTCCTTATTCAATGGGTATCAAGATGAGAGACATTTAAGCCTCTTTCTTAAGGTATAATTGAGTGTATATGTATTGTGTATTCTGTTATCGGATGGTGGATTGCATCATATGGCAGATGCGGTAACAAAGCAGATGCTCGTCTGCATCATATGGCAGATTATTTGATATAGAGGGAATGAGTTACACAAAATGCATAAAGTGACATTCTTAAACCAAAGTTATGGACAAATACATGTTTGCATATTCACCCATCTTCTTATCAGAACCAGTTTTGAAGTAAATGCCACTATGTTTGCAAACTTAGTGATAAACTCTGAGTGCTTGCATTTATAATGAGTTAACACTGAAGAATGATGCCAACTTCTGAAAAGTTCAACTAAATGGGAGCGCAAACATCTAGGGAATGGACATTACATCCAGAAAAGAAAAGGTTCTACTATTACAGAAGTACATGGAAGCTGCTTTGCTCAAGCTATATGATGCAGTTATTCTTGAGGCAATGACATCATATTGTCTAGATCAATGTGACAACCTAGAAATGCGATGTGCTGCTCATTTTAGGTGAGTGCAGAACCTACACCCACATCCAATGCATCGGTCTCAATAAAAAACTCCTTTGATCAATCTGGTAGTGGTTCCAACTGATTGGTGGTCATACTGCATAGTATCAATATTTTCTACTCACATAGTTTTCTCTTGATAAGGCTGTACTTTTATCTAATAAACCTATTAATTAGAATGTTAGTCATTGTTGTTACTTGCAAGCTAAAAATGTAGCCATGTTTTTTGAGGCAGCCAAGGAGATGCATCTATTCAATAAAGGTCAAGTTTTATATTTTGTTGTTGGTAATATATATGTGTGTGTGTGTGTGCATGGATGTACATGAATGGATGTATGTACATGTGCTTACGTATCCATTAACTCTGATCTTTTGTTGCCTGCACATAATTTCCTCTTCTTCACTGCTGCAGATTGCTAGTCTTCATTTGTGCAGCCAGCTTTACATTCTTCTTTCTCACAAATTTATTTTTTCAGTTGATGTTGGATTCTTTGAGCTTCTCGACTTCCACAATTTTGGTCTTGACACGGTTCCCTATCTTTGTTGGGCAAATGTTAATGTTAATTGTTGAAAACTTTGTTTCTGAGCAACTGAAGCTGTTAAAGGCATCAGTCTCCGAGATAAAGGTAATGCAGCATGTTTCTCTAACAGATTTTGATTGAGCTTTGATGGCAATTGTCCTAGTTTTGCAGTAAACTTCGATCTGTTAATAAATATTGCTATATGGCCTATGAAATGGATGAATCTAAATTGTTGGATAAGTGAAAACCTGATGCTTTCACTGCTGGCTAAACTTGGTTTTTTATATGATCTGCATGGTTGTTCATCTATCAGGAGAATTCTTGGTTTTAAGAAGTGGAGCTGAAAACTGAAAATAATTTAGTCTTATGAGAAAAACAGAAGCACGAGACCATAGTTATAAATTCACACTGAAGTCAAACATTAGGACAGATGTTCTCAAATGTCAGAAATCCTAATCTTAACACAGACATGATTCACTCTGTAGTATAATTTACATGAATTTAGATTTGAGAAGATTTTGCCTGTTGAAACTGGAAAGATTGTGTAATTAAGTGTATAATTACATAAAAAGTTGCCAAACTTTTAAGATATGGAGAAATCTACCATGTTCAGGACATTGTGATTAGCCTGATTGTTTTTCCCCTCCCTTCTTAATCATTACCATTTGTTTTCTTAACATTACTATTTTCTTATTATTTACTTTAGCACTACTTTATCATTTCTTGTAGCAATGTCAACCTTTACATGGGTATGGCTCGATTCATTTTCAGTTTAACTGCATCCACGGAAAAGAAGGTTATGGCCCTCTTTCTTAGGGTGTTGTTCCAAGTATGGAAAGTAAAACTATAAGAAATAGTGGCCGTTATCCCAACCAGATTTTGCAAAGATAGTTCCAGATGAGATCTGGTTTAAACTATGAGGCTTGAAAATTCTGTACTGAAGCTCTTCTGATCCTTTCTTGGCTCATTTGATGTTCACATTTTAGTGAGCTGGATGTTATTTTTAACCAATTTGTGGTTCGTTCTCTGACAGAGAATAAATTCAATTGCAACAGAAGTTCTCAAGTTTGTCCAAGAGGGCGTGGATGCTGCTATAAGGTTGTGTAAGGCCTACTCTCAAACGATTGATTGGGATTCTCCAGAGAGTTTGAATAAGGACGATGAAGGTTCTATGGTCAGTGAAAGGGGTGAAAAAATAAACCATGTTACAAACATAATGTCATGTACAATAGAAGATCTGTATGAACTTGGGATAATTGCTGCCACTGGTGGAGGAAGTCTCGTTACTATCCTTAACCTTTCATGGAAAGGTGTTGTTATGTTGTTACAACCCCCAAACAAGATCTTGACAAAGAAGATAAATGTAGCAGACATTATTATAACACTAGTCTCTCTTGCCACTGAATCTCTGAGATGTTCAGCCAACACCTGGATCTCAATGGAAAACGTTAGTCTGATTGCAGGTGAAGCTAAAAGGGCGCTCCTTCCTATAAAATTTTACCTTATAAATGCAGTACGTATCTCAACTATATATCCATGTCAAGCCTGGGGAGTACACAAGGAGATCTCACTATGTGTGTTGAAGTTTTCAGCTCTAGGGTTGAACTTAAGTAAAGAAAGCAATCTGAAAACCGCTACGGAAGCAATGACAGAGTTTCTGGAACCTGTATACTTCCTTCTACTTCAGACACTCCTTGGTTCAGCAGAGATAGAGTGTCATTTCAAGTTCCAATTTCTTGATTGGTTATTTCCAGATGAAATTCATTCCTTGTCTGATAACTTAGATGAAACTCATGGTCCTGTACATAAACCAAGAAATATTGTGGGTGACATATTCTCTGTCATATGTGATGATAAATGCAGTTCAAAAACTTTAGCCCTCGGTCGTGCTTCAGTATTTTTGAATTTTCTTAGGAACTCGTCTGATCTCAAAGAAGAGGTGGTTCTTGGCATTTCTAGAAAACTACATTTTATGTTAGACTTGGTCGTCATGGACGATGTTTACTCTTCCATTCTTGATTTGCACATTCCAGTGTTGTCTGGCTCAGGAGGTATGCCGGAAGTAGTATGGCAGCCCATGCTTCCTTTTGTTTTTAATGCGTTTAAAGCATTTATGGTTGTGAGCGCTTCAAGTTCGGCATGGTTTGAGGTAAAACAATTCTTACTGTGTCATATCATTCATCCTCACTATCTTTGCTCGGAGATTGTATTGGAGCTTTGGTGCTTTTTGATTCGTCATGCAGAGGAAGATTTGATAAATGACTTGATTGACAGGCTGTGCTCACTGTTCAATGTAACTTCTAACACTGGATCAGTTTTGTTACCTCATTCTGCTGTGAGGAAGATGGCACGATCAATATGTATTATATTGAAGCATGCAGGCCAATCTACTTTTCAGCAAGTACACCAGGTCATTCTTGGGCAGGAAGGAAATGGTTCTGCCTCTAAGATGACACACTTGGCTTTCCTAATGGAAGATTATCCATTTGATTTATTATCTGATGAAATGAAGAAATGTTTCATGCAGCAGATCCTGACTTCATTTTGTGGATTCATAGAGAATGTTTTGCGAGCACAAGGTGGAATAAACTCATCACGATCTGGTTCTGGATTTCTTGGAGAACCACTTTATGCCTTATCCACTATGCTACATCATCAGTAAGCATTGACCCTTCCCAGCTACTCAGATAATAAACTTTTTTGTTGCTCATATTTGGTCTTGATTGGCTTTTGCTCTGCAGGCATATTAAAGGAGCTGAAATCAGCAAGTTTGTGCCACATATCTTGAAATTCACAGTTCTTGTTCTTCAGGCCCTCAATGGTAGTAGTAATGACATTTCAAAAAGGGATAGTTGTGGGAAACTTCTCTGCCAGGCATTATTGATTATTTCAAGCATGAAGGATGCATACTTATCTCATGACATTGATGGGGTTATTTTGGGTCTACAAACATTATTCGTGACAGATTCTGCGGATTCAGACTTTAGTCTGGTTTATATTAAACCTGCTTTATCTTCTTTTCTAGCTGGCCTTTGTCACATGGAAATAGTAGAGAGTGAAGAGAATGTGATTAGCTGTGCAATCTGGGAACTATATCATAAGTTATTGCAAGATCGAGACTGGACGATAGTTCATTTGGCACTTGCAGCATTTGGATATTTCGCTGCTCGAACTTCATGCAAACAGCTATGGAGGTTTGTACCACAAGATGCGGCTCTGTCATTTGATAAGGACACAGGGAAGGAAGCAAATGAGGAAAGGTTTATGTCTGAATTGAAGGCTTATCTTGAGAAAGAAGCTGCATTAGTCGTTGAGTCTCCATCCGCAGAACAACGAAGTTTGTTGGAAAGAGAGGCGATATCAATCTATGAGGGGATCAAGCAGAAGTTAGAGATTGATCATCAAAATTTGAAGTCAACAGCTATGGAAGTGGACGATGAAAAAGGCCATTTAGCAATAAAGAAGAGAAAGTTTCTTCATGGAATCGGGGAAGGTGTAATGTTGCTTCAGAGAGGCCTCCAGATAATGAGAGATGGTGTTGAACAATGGCAGACTCAAAAGGATGGTTCTCCAGAATTACGTAGAGATATATCCATGCATCTCTCTTGCCTTGAGGATGTGGTTACTCACTTGGTGGCTCTTGAAAGAAAGGCTGAATGATTCCTTGTCTGTATATCCCCATATTGTCACTTTCAGAATATTGTCTATATTAATACCCGACTCTAACATGAATTTGTTTCAGATGCGTCAGAATCACATTGTACTGTTCCATTTGGATCAACACTGAGGGAGTCGAGCTGAGGGGACAAAGGCAGAGCGGCTATGATATACTGCAACTCACAAAACAGGTTCTTGTTTTCATCATTGTGTAACCTAGGACAGTATCCAATTACAGTGGCAGTCGATGCATTGTTTGCACGTACACATCTTCACTGCCGGAAAGCATGGACACCAATCTCAGTATGGAAAGGTATGCATCCTCCAGTAGTAACTATTTGATTGCCTCTGACATTATTTAGTCACATCCCAACATGAATCATTCAACCGTTTGTGACTGCGTTTTTGGGCAAACAAACAATCCAACATAAAACTTTGAGGCTTTCGAGAGTATATTATTTTGCAAGGAAATCTCAAGCAGGTCTGATGCTTCTCTCCATGCTTACATATCTTTTGGTATACACGTTTCTTTGGCAAGGAAAGAACCGGTAGGAAAGCATTTGCGGAAGCCTTGTGATTGTTAAAGTTTGATAATCACGAGCTAGAATGAGACAAAGAGAAGCAGAAGCCTAAAATACATGAAGATATGTGTTTGAATTCATTAGAGTTGAATTTTTCTTGATAGCGTCGACTGGAGTGTCTTGAAATTAAACAAACTGGACAATAACTTTGTAAGAAAAAGAAATTGAATAAGCTTCAGGAAGTGGTAAGGTATTTTTTATCTTTGAAGAAGTAATGATAATATGATATCGTATTTTGCCTGATTCCTCTCTGTTTCTTTCTCAAAGAAAGCAGATTCCTAGAGTGGCAAGAAGCAGAGAATGACTTCAGCCGTGGGGCTGGTATCTCTTGAAAGGACACAGTACAAGGACAAAAATCGGTAAGCTTTTCAAAATAAACCTTCCAATCTGATAAGAAGCAACTAATGGCTTTTCTCCACTCTATAGATTAAATACTATCACTTGATATATTAGAATGTTTTCTTAATGGAATCTGAAATGATTAAGAAATACTAAAACAACACCAAGTTACATATGGTGCTTGATGGGATTTCTTTTCCAGTAGTCATCAAGTTGGACATGACCCGGGTCCAACCCAGACCCATTTATGAAAGTATCGTAACTCACTTATCACTGTTGCAGTTTCCCTTGACAGATTTCGAGGTCCCTTGAGGGTCGTTCGTTTGCACAGCGGAACCATGGAGTGGAACCGGAACATCATATGTCAGTTCTGTCTGACACAAGCAGAGAACTCAAAACACCCTGAAAAATGTTTTGATAGAACCAATATTTTCATTTTTCATGAATGGAGTCACATACTACGGGGTACAATTCTTTCCCCTGAGCCGAGACACTTGTTCCACTTGCAACACAAAACATAGAACCCCAAGGTGGTAACATAAAACCTGAAATATGACAAGAATAAAAAAATGAATGTTATCATGTGAACAATAAAAATGCATAATTACTAAATGTACATCCCAAATTAACTCTCTTTCCAGTAATACCCAGCACCTACCATTCTCTCTTTTCTCCATGTCCTATCTCTTCAATACATAGATTGATCTGAGCCCATTTATAGTCGCTCCCCCCCCTCTCTCTCTCTACTGGAACTGGTCATTAAAGCCTCTTACCCCTTTCTCCCTCTCTTGCCATTAGCATTCACCGGTTGTTTTTCTTTCTCTCTTTCTCCCATCCTATCTCACTCTCTTCTCTTCCTTTTCTTTGCTCAAAAAAAGAAAAAAAAAATAGATGAAGCACTTTTGGCGTATCGTAATAGGGGGGACACTCATGATGTGTCTCCTAATGCAAGGGAGATGTACGCCTTGTTTTATATATACATGAGACATGCATCTCTCGTCTCTCCTTTATATAAGAGTACGTCTCGTTGAGTATGAGTGATGGAGAGAGAATAAATATAGTTTGCATAGGAAAAGTTATGGAGAATTTCAACAATAAGGAATGTGTCCTGTACCTGTAGTAAAAGGCCCTAAAATTAACGTAGAGTGGAGGCATGGGTTTATCTTGTTTCTTTTCTTTAAAATGAAAAGGTACGTCAATTCAAGAGAAATGCTGAAAGTACTGAAATGCTTGTTCGTATGTAAATATTTAGAAAGTAAAAGAGGAGTTTTCAAATAGAAACTTCAACCTTACCTCTTGGGAAACCCAAGAAGATAGCAAGATTGGCAAAATCGATCTTTATAGCAACATTTATTTTGTAGCTAGAAAAATTCAAACTTTACTTTTTATCATTCAATTGAAAGGCCTGAAGCTAGCAAAACTACAATTTAAGGTGGTATTATGCTACCAACACTTTGTTGGTTCAAGTGGTTCCAGACTTGTTGCCCTTGAACACGGTCTTGAGTTTGAGCCTAAATGGAGAAAACCAGCAATGGGAAAGCTTTTCTCCATAGTGAGCTGACCCAGATACACGCGTGGGTATTGAACTCCCAACCTTGTGTTGAAGAGTAAAGTCGCTAGCCACTGAACTGTGCCCCTTTTGGGGAACTTTTTCTTTCAGTTACCCTCTGTATGCACAGTCTTCTTTTTGGGTCCTGTCATTGTCGGATTTTCGTGTTATGTTTTATGTTGCCGGCAATTTTGGATTTGCAGCATGAGAAATCACGCCTCTCTTGGCTATAGTGTAGACTCAAAAGAACCTTATTTAAAGGTGACAAATTCAATACTTGAGGTGTGCATGTCTACTGGGTGTTTACAAACCTACCTCACCATTCAAGAAAAACAAGAAGGGAAAGAAGGAAAATAAAAACAGTACCTTCTACATCTTGGCTAAGGGAGTCAACTCAAAAAATCCTTAAGTTGAAGGTCTAGAGATCGATACAAGATGTGTGAATATATGCTTAACCCCAATTTAGCAACTTTTCTACAAGAACAATAATAACTAAGCTTTCTCTCATACTAGATGGGTTCGTCTACATAAATTTTTTGTTTTCATAGAGCTCGATCCTGTGTTGTGCTCATAATTAATTCAACAATACGAAGAAATTTTTAGAGGCAGGATCTTATAAACCTTTCTTAGTTGCTTTGGTATCTTATGGATACCAACCACTCTTTGGGTAGATATGGCTGGTTTGGAAGTGGCCCGGTGTTTTGAACTGCAATCGTATTTTGATTGATACTAGAATCAGTCTAACCAGACCTAGAACTGCAACTAATAGTTATTTGATCTTATTCTATCAGTTTCTTACTTTTTTTCGTTTTTAGTTTAAACCTAACCCGTAACTGGACCAACAGTTATGAATTGGAATGGAAACAAGGTACACAACCTGTTCGGTTATGGTTCATGAAACGGAGCGAATCGAAACTTATGTTTTTTACTTGAACCGTCCATGTCTACTTTGGTGGCACCTAAACTGCAAGCACATGGATCTGTATGTTGATATGTCAACAATACTTTCGTTTCCAGAAAATGCCCTCGTTTGCCCAAACAATTCCTCTCGATGTTGGTTTTTAGCTACACATAGGCATGGGCTGTTTTGGAATTAATAGATGGTTGTGTAATTAACTATCATTTCTTTGTGCACAAAGGTCTCTGTATTTAAGGGACGCCCATGTGAGGCTCAAGGTAATATATGAATCCTAAAGATTTGAATCTTGCAAGTGATTCGAAGAATGCTTACAGAGATCCTTAATCTATTCTGATTCCATTAAAGAAGAAAGAAAATTTAAAGATGGTGGAGGCCACATGTTAGATTGAAATGTACATACTGGCTATGTTTGCTGCAATTATATGACAGTAACAGTCATTCATAAATACCACCAAAAGAATAATCCTCTAAAGATGCGATTTTTTTTATGCATATTTGCACGAGAGAGAGAGAGAGGTGTCAACAGGTGAGACTCGGTTTATATCATTGGCGGATCTACATTTAGGCCAGGTACGAAGGCTGCTGCACCTAAAATTTGGAAAACTAATGAAAATGTTATAGGGAATGATTGAATCCATCGCTTCTATACATAATTTGTCCCACCTCAAATGATTGAATAGGCAGTTCGCTCCACCTCACAAATTATTCTAGATCCACCACTGCTTTAGATCCTGGTTAGAGTCTCATTTTGACGTTCTAGTAATACACCATACAATGAAAATAACAAGTTTTAGTACTTTAAATTAAACTTAATGTTAAATCTTTTTTATTTTTATTTTCTTGTTTTCCTATTCCAGTCAGTTTAATTTGATTTTATTTAAAAGCTGGTTTGACAATAGCAATTGATCCAAATATTTTGTGAATTTTACTTGCTTTGTACCTTTTTTAGGTAAAGTTGGAAGGCCGAAGTCACATACACGTCTAGTGTTTTGAATTTAAGGCCTTCAACTTGCCAATAACCCTAGCCAGGTTACCAGTGCCGATTGTGTGACTAATAGAATTGTTATGTGGATGGGTGTATTTTTCTTGTTACAAGAGGAGGCTTAATCCTCAACCACACATGCACCCTCTGGGAATTGAACTCTCCACCAGCAGCAACGTGCTACAGCACTCTGCCGTTAAGCTAACACTCTGACTACATGGATGGATGCTTTCGCTTTCATATCTTTGTGACAGCGGGGCCCCAAAATTATTGCATATTGGATCCATTCAGCCCTAAATTGGTTGCGAAACTGGAACTGGAACTATTGGGCCCCAAAATTATAGCATAATGGATCCATTCAACCCTAAATTGCTCATTCTGTAAGAGCTGTTTGGCTTACATAACTGTAATCAAAGTGTTGAAGTGCAATAAAAAAGAGAGGTCATATCATCCTGTTTTTACATTGATTATAAAGCTCACCAGTGGTCTACCTCAGGGGTTGAGCCGTTGGAACTAGGCCCTGGCCTCGTAATCAAACGGCAACTTAATGCTGATATGTTCAGGCACTCTGAGAAACAAAGGCTCATTTGTTGATGGCTTCTGATTGGCAACACGAGACACAACGCTGAAACCCTGCAAAAGCAGGTGTCCAACCCAAACTAACACACAAAAATTGGGTCGTGTTTGGCTTGACCAATTTTGATGGGAACGTAACACGGCACGACAAGGACACTACTTGAAACACAAAGTTGCTTATAACAGCTGACACAAAATTCCAACACGGAGACCTAAGTGTCTGTCCACACTAGTAACACGTAAAAGATCAGTTCGTGTCTCTGGGTGTGACCTGTTGTTGACATGAACATGAAATAACCAACACAAGCGGGGCCCGGAACACAAGAATTACCACCACCCTCTTCATGACTTTGCCCGCTTAATTGGCAGGAGCTGCGAGTTCAACAGAAAGAAGTTCTGGTTTTAACAAGACGAGTGTACTTTGCAATGCAAATTTTTTTTTTTACAAGCGGAGACTGAAGCCTAACACACATACGCACATGTGCCTTTTCAGAGTCGAACTCCTCACCAACAGCAACGAAGTTAGAGCCCTCGGTGCACAGGTTTTCCCAGTTTCGCTGATTGATTTTTGACCTCACTCACTCAGTGGAGTGGGGTTTTCCGTTACACTGACTAACATGCTGTTTGATTAATAAATGAAGTACCCAATTTGCTTGATGACCACGTACTCACCTTTGGATTCAGCAAAGCAACGGCTGGGATTGAGGCCAAGTACGTCTGACTAGTGTGTCCACTTGCTGTGGACCCGATCTCAATCATGTCTCCTCCTTGTCTTTAACCAGCAAGAAGCCAAATAGGACTGGCAATATAAGGTATAACACGAAAACTGAAACGGAATACAGCCAATTGTGCAAGTTTCAGGTTGCCGTGTTTTGGAACAATAACAAGCGACACGATACGAACATAACTCCAAACGTAAATAACTGGCAATATAACACCTGACATGAAAACTCAACACGACAATGCAATACGAAATGATACTTGCTAGTATAATATCAAGTGTAGTAGCTTTTTCTACTCGAATCACTTCAATGTGATGGCCTTGAACGAATAATCCTAACTCCTTTAGGGTCCTAGCATTTCTATTATATATATATATATATATATATATAGATAGATAGATAGAGAGAGAGAGAGAGAGAGAGAGAGAGAGAGAAGCTTGATAATATTAATGTTCACATGTATTACATGGATGCTTGCTATAGTTAATTCATGAAAGTAATTATTTTTCTTACATGATACTGTTTAGAGGATCTCTGTGAGTCCTATATGTAACACTCAAAAAATGTGGGATATATTTGGATTTAACCTGAGATCCAAATTAAGGGTGGGATTGGCCTTTTTGGATCTTCAAAAACAAACCGAGGTGGGTACAATTTGTCTTTGGACATGGATGAGCGTGACTTGATCCAAGATGTGATGGACATTGTCCAATCTATTGGGATTCAAACCCACTGTTCATTTGATCCATTTCAGGAGTAGACCTATCCAGATTGGGTTCACTATGTATTTTGGATTTGGATCGAGCTTGATTGTACAACTGTATTCAGTTTTATAAAGTAGAGACTCTGCACTGTATTAGATGCATTTGCTGCCTAAACTAAACACGCATGTGCTTCTGTCTCTCTCTCTCTCCCTCCAAAAATACAGTGTTAGAGGTGAGTTAACATAGTTTGTTCATTAGGCTTAATTTACTATGAGTATTATTAAGATGGCAAGAAAGTGATAGGATTAACTTGCTTACAAAAAGTTGACACAATTAACTTTTCTCTTATTATAAACACGGGAATGAGATAACACGAACATGCAAAACACCAAATACAAAATTGAATACGATTTCAGTCACATACCAGAACCCGAGAAGAACATGACCCAAAACTTTGTACCTGAACCCACCAAAAGTAATGACAAACTTGTATTTTGTTCCGGTTAACGAACACAAACACATACACGATCCAAAACACGAAATTTCCACCCCTTCAACCATAGTAATTTTCTATAATTGAGTCAAATTAAAATGTAAATACGTAATTCAGAAGTATGCAACCTGAACCTCAATTTGGTGACCATATCTATCCCATCACCAATATGGATCGGATAGTTCAGGTTGAGACTTCTCAACTCATAACTGCTCCATACTAGCGTAAGTTACTCAAGTTTTCGTGTTCCAACCCGAACCAAAATCAAACTCAATGATTCCCCGTGCTGTTCGTTTCAAATTGGGTCAGGCCTTGAGGGGGTGTAATTGATACAAGGTTTTAAAGAAGCTGGACCTTGATTTTTGGTGCTTACAGTTTCAAGCTTTAAAGCAAAAACCTTGACACCAACTGGAACGGCTTTGCACGAAAACTCAAATGCTTCCTCTCTTGGGTTACTATCGTGTCTTGCTCAAGATCCCAAAGAACAGTACAGCTTATTAATGAAACATCAGAAATGCGGTTAGTATGTGGGGCTGCGATTTTTGCATGAGAGGTTTATGGCCACAAATCAAACTGAAGCGCCATAAATCAAACACGCCCAAAGGCCCTTCACCAAGGAAAAAAGAGGGGAGCTAAAGGATTGGGAAGAGCTTGACACGTGCCGATGCCTGTGGAGAACAGTGAAGGGTAAGTAAAGGATAGGGAGGGGACCGATCTTTGCTTTTTAAAATCTTATTCCAATCTTGTGAAGTTATCATCAGGCAACGCCTTTACGTTCATTGATTCGCTTCCCAACTTCGTCGTTCAGTATGCAGTATTTAAACTTTTTAACATCAATTCTTAAATGGTTTCCTCTCATTGGAGTAAAGCGCGTAGGCGATGGAAAACCAAACAGAGAATCAATTAAAACAATGAGAGCACGGGGCACAGAAGGAAGGCAAAAGGAAAAACTCTCAAGACCCAATCACCAGATAAAGAAATGGCAGCCGTTTCTCTCTCTAACACATGACGCTTCGAACATTTTTATCCATTTTTAGTCTCTCTCTCTCTCTCGATTTGTCTCTCATGTCTTTTACCATCTTTACTTCTCAAAAGTTGAACACGGAAACTTTTAGTCGTCAAATCTCTCCCACGAGGTAAGTTCTTTTTTGCCCATTTTTTACTGATCTTTGAGTTTTTTATACTCGTTTCATCGTTGTCTTCCTCTGTAAATATATTTCTTGAGATTCTTTTGCGGGTTCCTCTAATGGAAGTGTCTGGAGTATTGAGTGTTCTTTGGGACTTTTAGATTCTTTTCCTGTCATCGTTTCTTTGTCAAGTAATGCGACATCTAGGGCTTGTGAGTGTTCTTTTGTGCCCATTTTCTGGGTGGCTTGATTTCACTTTCTTTGTTTGATAAATGATGTAAAGTTGACATGTACGTTTTCTTGGTATTCAGATTTTGGAGGGCTTGAGTTTGGTGTTCTTTGTAGTCCTTAACTGAGAGAGATTTCTGTGTCGGAGATATTGGTGGGTGGTGAATCGTTCAAATACTTATATGCCTTTATTTATTGGACGTGTTTGTTGAGAGATCGGTTTCTTGCAATACGAAGGAAATAAGTGAAGATTTAGGGTATTTGTATCAGACCCTCTGAATGATGAACTCGATGGATTATTTGTATTGAAGGGTAGTGTCGTTTAAAGATTTTTCTTCTGTGAATTGGGAAGAAAGGGAACAATTTTTGTAGGATCTTCAAGGGGAGGGAGACGATGGCGACAGGTTCGCTGATTGATGTTTCCAAGTATGCACACAGCCCGGTTCACAAGGCTGTGACAACTCGCGATTATGCTGCACTCAGGCGCATCATTGGCTCGCTTCCTCGCCTTTGTGATCCCTCCGAGATCCAAAATGAGTCTGTGTCAATCTCCGAAGAGGAGAAGGCAGATGCAATATCTGGTGTAATCGACAGGAGGGACGTTCCAAATCGGGAGACACCTCTTCACCTTGCTGTCAAACTTGGTGATACCGTCGCCACTGAGATTCTGATGGCAGCTGGGGCTGATTGGAGTTTGCAGAATGAGCAAGGATGGAGCCCTCTTCAAGAGGCAATCTGTGCCCGTGAAGAGGCCATTTCTCATATCATTGTGCGCCACTACCAACCCCTTGCATGGGCTAAGTGGTGCAGGCGGCTGCCCAGGCTTGTGAGCACCATGAAAAGAATGAGGAACTTCTATATGGAGATCAATTTCAATTTCGAGAGTTCAGTGATCCCGTTTATCTCTAGGATTGCCCCGTCTGATACTTACAAGATCTGGAAGAGGGGGTCCAACTTGCGGGCAGATATGACATTGGCTGGCTTTGATGGGTTTCGGATTCAGCGGTCAGATCAAAGCATCCTCTTTCTTGGTGATGGTTCAGAAGATGGTAAAGTCCCACCTGGATCGTTGTGCATGATCTCACACAAGGATAAGGAAGTCATGAATGCATTGGATGGTGCTGGTGCTCAGGCTTCGGAATCAGAGGTGGCACAGGAAGTCGCTGCAATGTCACAAACTAACATTTTTCGACCTGGTATCGATGTCACTCGGGCAGTGCTGCTTCCTCAGCTAACATGGAGGAGGCAGGAGAGGACTGAGATGGTTGGGGCATGGAGAAGTAAAGTGTATGATATGCACCATGTTGTCGTTAGTGTCAAGTCTAGGCGGGTACCCGGTGCAATGACGGATGAAGAATTTGTCTCTTCTTGTAATGAGAATGATACAGAGAGTGAAGATTATGAGGACCTGCTGACGGACGGGGAGAGGCAGCAATTGGAAGTTGCCTTGAAGATGGAATCATCCTCCGGGTCCCATGACGCTAGATTTGACGGTGGTTTGGTTGGTCGAAGAAATAGTTGTGAACTCAGGGATATCCCTATTGAGGACATGCAGAATGGTACCAAGGGTAAGGCTAAGCCAGAGAAGAAAGGATGGTTTGGCAGCTGGGTTAAGCATGGAGCGGAAAATGGACAAAAGAAAGTCATTCCCCCAAGAAGTTCTCTTTGTGTTGAGGAGAAGGTCAGTGATCTGCTTGAGGAATGTCCATCCAGGCAACAAACAAAACCTGCAAGGCACTCTGTGGAGGTTGCTCAAGGGGAGCAATTACAAAGAGCTCGAGACATGGAAACTGAAAAGGGGGCTATGGGTTCTGAAAATATGAGTCGCAAAAAGGATGCTAACCGAGAGAGCGAGTACAGGAAAGGATTGAGACCTGTTCTCTGGCTCTCTCCTGACTTCCCGCTTCAGACTGAAGAGCTCTTGCCACTTCTTGACATTCTGGCTAACAAGGTCAAGGCCATTCGGCGTTTGAGGGAGCTGCTTACAACGAAGCTTCCTCATGGAACTTTCCCAGTCAAGGTACGTCCTTGTGTTTGAGAACGGAAGTTGATGAAAAGCATATTACTGTTGCTTGATTGCCTTGAGTTAGTGAATCTCGATTTGCCTGTGGACTTGTTTATACAGACCTTTTGGCTGTCTATTAGTGATATTTCATCAAATAGAAATACGGTTATTTTGGTCCCATTACTACAATATCCTTGGTTGAAATTATGTTATTCAGATAAAATTAAATTCTTAACGTACTATTGGTCAAAGATAACGTATCTTCTGTGACTCCACCAAGTGGGGGTCAACTCAGTCCCTTGCTTATTTCTACGTAAATTTGTTATAGGTTTACGGTATCTAACATTTTCAGACTTTTTGAAAAAAGCAAATGTGGTCACGTTCAATTCTTTCTCGGTTTTTCTTTAATACACGAATAATCTTCAACTGATTTTGCTCCAAAAGTACTAGACTGATTTTGCACCTGATGCTGCGTCTGTCTAACCTATTCCCAGCTATGCATATGCAACTAATTTTCTTGTCTTTAAGCTTCTTCTAAGTTCAGTTATGACTACCATTATTTCTGTGCAAGAGTCCCTCACAACAAGGTAGTGTCACGAGTTGCAATTATTGGATACCTGAGTTACTAGCTCATTTGTTGAATGTTATATCTTTGTTATGTTCAAGTACAGTCATTCTTAAAGGTTTTCTGAAGCTACTGGTATCCAGGACCTTGTACACAGTTGCTACACAAAAGAAGTCCTAGGGAAAAAAATCACAAATCTTTTGATTCTCTTTGGTGTATATGTTTGTCAAACTGCTAAATGGCCTAAATTTAAGCATTACATTTTTATGTTGGCATCTATGATGCATGAGTACTTCATTTATGGCCAAATACCCATACCAGGTACTTACCCCAAGTACCAGTACGTGTTTTTAAAAATTTTGGATTTTGGATCCATCTAGTCACGTGTGTGCAGATACCTGTATAGCACTGTTGCCATGAATAGGTCAAAGCATACTAATATCCATATGGATCAACTTGATTCAGAAACCGAAAAGTATTATGTTTGGATTTTTTATTTTCACAGGAGTTTTATGTTTTGATGTTGAAACTAATATACTATGGAATTGAGACCATTTTGTGAAATAATTTTCTTGTTTGAGATGTTATTTTTCTTGTTGAAGTTGTGTTGTCAAAATTATATGTTTCAATTTTTAGTTAAGTCTTATGTTATATTGTTACAATGAATCCTGTGTAATTATATATATATTGGCATACTCGTACCTTATATTTTTCAAAATTATCATACTCCATACCCATTACCCACCGTACCCATAACCCATGCAACATAGGTTGGCAGTGATCGTTCTATTGCTTTAAAGGTTATAGGAAGTGAGCGGCATTTGGTAGACTATAACTGTAAGTATCCTGATAAAAGCCCTCGTGCCTCAAGATATGAGCTGCTTTTCCGTTTGTGCTAATGATCTGTAATAGATCTTTGTGGCTTCTGTTCAAATCGTTTTAGAAGTCATACATGATACAACTAACACTCTTGGTGGGACGTTAACATTATGCACCGTTTTATAATAGCAAATGATGATCTTTGTTCCCTTTCTGTTGATTGACAGCAGGAGGTATCTTAAGCAAGAAAAAGAGATTGCTATATTTGTGCCAAATAAACGCCTCATGTCAATCTGCGTCCATTGAATCTGTATTTACGTTATGAAGTTGTGATCTGAATTCAACTCTATAGCATATGATATATTTTTATATTCTGCTTAAGATTCAAGTTGACTGTGTTGCTGCCCACCTCAGATATGCTTCTGTCCTTGCCATATATTCTCTCAGAAAACGGGAGGAAAATGTGGTGTGAAGTTTGAAGCATAGTCACCGATATATAGGTAATATCTTGGGAAAAAATCACACATTCATATTAACAAATCTAGAGGTGGAAGATATTGTCGCCAGAGTATCAGGGTAATTCAAAATAGTATTTATATTGGAAATTTTAGCCATATTATCACGATATTTTCTTTAATGCCAACTAAACAAGTTGTTTTATCTTCACGGTAGAAAACCTGGTTCGCCCATGACTGTGGATCAACTTTGCATCCTTTTCCTTTTTCCTTTTTTGTTTTATAATTCTAACCTCTGGCAAGCACTTTCTCATTATTACGAGTCAGGATGTGCTTTTTGACCTTTAATTGTTTGATGATGTGTTTTCATGATTGGTCTTCCTTTTCTTTTTTTAGTTTTTGGTTAGTAACACATATATACTCTCGTCACTTTTAGGTTGCCATACCGGTAATTCCCACAATCCGTGTCTTGGTAACGTTTACAAAGTTCGAAGAGCTGCAGCCTGAAGAGGAGTTCTGTACACCGCCTTCAAGCCCAGGAAATTATCAGAGCACAGGCGAGCAAAACCCCGTGCAATCTTCAAGCTCTTGGTTTCAATGGGTTAAGGTTCCTTATCGCCAGAGCTCCACCATGCTTTTGGGCCCTGGAAGCCGTGTAGAAGACATACAAGACCCTTTTTCCATCCCTCCAGATTATAGGTGGATAAGTGTGGAAGAAAAGAAAAAGAAGATGCAAGAGAAGAGCAAAACAAAGAAGCCAAGAAGTTAGAATCCATAGATGATACTGCATTGAGGTGTTTACTTTCCTCTTCGCAGAGTGGCCTTCTCGCCAACATCTCATTCCCATCAGGGAAACAATGCTGAGTAATGTTAGCAAAGGAAATATACCGTGCAGACCATGGCTGTAACCTCTGTATGATTTGTCACAGGGAAAAGCTTTCCTGGGATTGCGCCAGAGAATTACAGAATGCAGTTAAGTCCTATGTCGTTGTAAAGGTCTGATATTTTTTGCAATTTGAAATGCTTCAATTTTGCTCTGACGTTGATCATTATGCAATTATTCATCTGGTTGTCTTGATCGTTATGATGCACTTCTGCTCTGCTATTCTTATTGTCAATGATGACTCCTGTAATCGTGGGTGTTCTGCGCCACCGACTTCAACCATCCCTACAAAACTGAACTGGATTTATATGCCGCTATGGTTTAAAGTGACTTCAACCACCCCATGAATGGATTCAACTGCTTGGTTTAAAGTGACTGCAAACTGGTTCTGCCAAGTGGAATATGCTAGCTGGCCATTACACCTTTTTGATAGCCTGTTTTAAGGGGTGACCTTCACGCCCAACTCCACAAAGTCAGTCTCACCTTGGCTTTAGTGAAACAATCAGAAATTAAGTGCTTAATTCACATTCTACTTAGAGGATTCCAAGAAACACAATTCAAGCCCGACTCCTAAATCAAGTTTAGAATGGATCCAGAAAACCAGGCACATTCCAAGGATCCAACTCATGAAAAAACTAAAACTAAGGGAATCTAATTAAAGAAAGAAATATATCGCAATCACCCCTGAATAAGTCCTCTCTCATAATCATGCTGCTGGTGTTAGCTCACCAGGCAGGGCTCTGTGACTCCCACGATGCAGGTGGTGAGTTTGATTCCCTTTGTGTGTGTTAGGCTTCGGCTTCTCGTTGTAACCAAAAATAAAAGGAGTTGAAAAGGTGGAAACCTTTTTATTGTGTTGCTCGGCTCATTGTATATGAAGGAGCTAAGCTAACCCCCAGCTGAACATCTCGTGTTCGAAAGTATTCATCAACGGCTTGCAATCCTTTTACAAGCCAAACCAAAGGCATGCTTTAAGAGAGATTTCCTGAAACCGTCCCGTTTGTCTTGTTTAAGATAATTAAAGGAAATGATCCTTGAAGAAGTTAATATCCTTTTGATAAAAAGTTAGAAAATTCCATTTAACAAGCTTTTGAATGCCACATTGATAAATATATCATGTTCTTGTTAGTAGTTAGAACAAGAATAAGCCGGAGATCAACCCAAAATAGCAGTGTCGATATATTTACCAGCCCTAATCTAAACTCAAACACAAAGATGTGCTGTATGTTACCATCATTACCCTTTGAATTCAAATCTCAACCATTCATCTATCAGCACAGATGGTTGAGATTTGTCAGTTTAAGAGTGTTAATGGTCCGGTGGTTCTATTTTAGCATCAACCTAGAACCAAACAACTGGTTCTTAGTTTTTTTAAAACTAACCAAACCATGAAGTGCATAGAAAGAAATGTAACCAAACCATCAATTTTCAGTTTGATTCAATTCAATTTTCAGTTTGATTCAATTCTGAACCACTATTCTATTAACAGTAAGAAAAACCAAACATCAGCAATGAGATTGGAGCTACATATTTAAGAAAAACGAATACCCATCTTCTACTTTTGCCCACTAAAAATGAGATTATTGGTATTTGTTGCAGAAAAGAAAAGAAAAGAAAAGAAACAGAGATCGAATGCATTGCTTTTCGGTAATAGGGGTTAAAAACTGTGAAAAGATGTTAGCGATGAAAAGTATACTACAATGCAAGACTCAAAAGATTTTCCTTTCTCTTTTTAATGTGCGGTTCACAAGACCTCGGAGAGAGCAAAATAGTCATGCTTATTGAAAATGTACCAAGAACATTTTTATTGTACTCATGTTACCCAAAAATGATTGATGAGAGTGAATATCGTCAGATGTTGACATGAACCAATCTCTCTCTCTCTCTCTCTCTCTCTCTCTCTCTCTATATATATATATATATATATATATATATATATATATATATATATATATATATATATATATGTGCTTATCCTTTACTTTTAGAGGAACAAGGGTATTGCTTTAAAAAATTTAGTAAATTTGAGAAAATATACACAACACCCTTATTATACTCATGCTCTCAAAAGTAAAAGACTATGTCACATGTTAAAGAATATGATGATACATTCTCTCTCAATATATATATATCATATTATAAATTTATATTTGCACACAAACAATTAAATACATAATTAGATACATTTATATATATACTTAAATACATAAGATTTAAGTAAGAAGTAAGCAAGGGCCACTACATTTTCGCCCGAATGTAGTGAATCAATTGCAGAGAGGGTTCCCACATCATGGACGGGTGTGGGTAAAGAAGTTAGTCCCGCTACATTGCCGCTCGAATGTAGTGAAAATTTTTCAAAGAGGGTCTCCGCATTTTGATTATGGAGGAATGCGGGGGGTAAGGAAGCTAGTCCTAGATAATAAGATTCGTATTGGTTCTTGGAATATCGGAATATTATCGGGTAAGCTAATGGAGGTGGTAGATACTATGATTCGGAGAAAGATTCATATTCTATGTTTACAAGAGACAAAATGGGTTGGAGAAAAAGCAAAGGAGATAGAGGATACAGGTTTTAAATTATGGTACTCAGGTAAAGAAAAGCATTGAAACGGAGTTGGTATTATCATAAATAAAGATTTAAAGGAGAGTGTAGTAGATATACAACGATATGGTGACCGAATCATGACATTGAAATTAGTGTTAGGAGCAGAGGTTTTGAATATAGTTTGTGCTTACGCACCCCAAGTAGGACTAGAAGATAGTATAAAGACAGTTTTTTGGGAAGAGTTAGATAAGGTGTTTCAAAAGATTACACAAAGGGAGATGGTTTGTTTAGGAGGAGATTTAAATAGACATGTCGATAAAGAGGCATTAGGATATCAAGGGATTCATGGAAACTTTGGTTATGGGGATATAAACGAGAAAGGTAGGGAGATTTTAAATTTTGCTGTGTCATTTGATCTCTTTATAGTCCATACAATCTTCAAAAAACGAGATGAACATTTAATTACTTATAAGAGTGGCTTATCACAAACACAAATTGATTACTTTATTTGTAGAAAAAAAGATAGAGCGTGTTGTAAAGATTGTAAGGTAATTTCAGGAGAAAGCTTAACCACTCAACATCGACTTTTAGTTATGAATTTACAAATAAAAAAATGGACAAAGAAGAAAAGAGTGCATCGAGCTATTTGGACTAAATGGTGGAACCTCAAAAGTGAGAAAGAAGATATATTTAAACAGAAAGTCTTTCAAAGAGATGTTTGGAATTATATTGGCACACCCTGTGATATGTGGAACAATATGACTATACATATTAGGAAAGTGGCGAAAGATATGTTAGGAGTATCTAAGGGAGGTGTACCGGCACAAAAAGAAGCTTGGTGGTGGAGTGAAGTAGTACAAAATAAAATAAAGGTAAAGAGGGCATGTTACAAATTACATTATGCTAAGAAAACTAGTGAAACTTTATAAGCTTATAAGAAAGCAAAGAAGGAAGCGAAAAAGGCCTTTAGTGAAGCAAAAACTAAGATTTGGGATGACTTATATAAAAAACTCAACTCAAAAGAGGGTGAAAGAGATATTTTTAGGATAGCTAGGGCTAGAGATAAGAAAACTAAAGATCTTAATTATGTTAGATGCATAAAAGACGATGATGAAAAAATTCTAGTGGCAAATGATGATATAAGAAATAGATGGAAAAACTATTTTTACAATTTTTTTAATGAAAATAAAGATGTTAGTATTAGTTTAGGAGATTTAGCCAAGTCAGAAAAGTATATAAATCACAATTTCTACCGACGTATTCAAAAGAATGAAGTCAAAGAGGCTCTTAAACATATGAAGAGTGGTAAATCGATAGGACCAGATAATATTCCTATAGAAGTTTGGAAAATACTAGGAGAAATAGGAATCACTTGGCACACAAGACTATTTAATAAAATATGGAAAAACCAAAAGATGCCCGAGGAATGGAGAGCAAGTACACTTATACCCATATATAAGAACAAGGGAGACATTCAAAATTGTGCGAATTATCGAGGTATCAAGTTAATGAGCCATACTATGAAATTATGGGAAAGAATTATTGAATATAGGTTAAGACAAGTATCAAGTACAATGGAGAACCAATTTGGATTTATGTCAGGCTGATCTATTATTGAAGCGATTCACCTTTTGAGACGTCTTATGGAACATTTTAGAGCAAAAAAGAAAGACCTTCACATGATATTTATTGATCTAGAAAAAGCTTATGATAGAGTACCGAGGGAGGTTCTTTGGAGAACATTGGAAAAAAGAGGTATCCCATTGACATATATTAACCTTATAAGAGACATGTATGATGGTGCAAAAACATGTGTGAGGACTTATGAAGGAACGACAAACTTCTTTGAAGTTAATATTGGGTTACATCAAGGATCAACTTTAAGTCCATACTTATTTATAATGGTGATTGATGAGTTAACAAAACATATTCAAGATGAAGTACATTGGTGTATGTTATTTGCAGATGACATTGTATTAGTGGAGGAGTCTAAGGAAAAAGTTAATAGAAAATTGGAACTATGGAGAGAAACATTAGAAAACAAAGGCCTCCGACTTAGTAGAACAAAGACAGAATATATGGAATGTACGTTTGATCATTTGGCTACTTCAGAGGACATATAAATTAAAATTGGCACACATTGCATTCTCCAAAAAGAAAGTTTTAAATACCTAGGGTCAATTTTTCAAAGTGATGGAAGAATTGATGGAGATGTTACACATAGAATTAATGCTGGTTGGTTAAAATGGAGAGGAGCATCAGGTATTCTTTGTGATAAGAAGATACCATTAAAATTAAAAGGTAAATATTATAGAGCAGCAATTAGGCCTGCCATGTTTTATGGTTCTGAGTGTTGGGCAGTTAATCATCAACATGTACAAAAGATGTCTGTGACAGAAATGAAGATATTGAGATGGATGAGTGGTCATACAAGAAAAGACCGTATACATAATGAGGTTATTAGAAACAAATTAGGAGTGGCACTAATAGAGGATAAAATGAGAGAACATCATTTAAGATGGTTTGGACATATAGAAAGAAGTTCAAAAGAAGAACCTGTAAAAAGGTTAGAAAAACTAAATTTAAAAAGTGTTAAAAGAGGTAGAGGACGACCACAAAAGTGTTGGAAAGAAACAATAAAGAATGATCTAGCTTATTGGGAGTTAACTGCTAACATGGCACACGATAGGGATCTGTGAAAACAAAGAATCCATGTAGCCGACCCCGTCTAGTATGGGAAAAGGCTTAGTTGTTGTTGTTGTACTTAAATACATAAGATAAAATAAATAAAATACATATACATGTGTGTATATATATAAAATATGTGTGTTGAATTGTATGATGATTCAGTTCCAACCATGAAGCTGCGAACCAAACCAAATCAAACAGAGCTTTTGTAACCGAACCAAATCGGTTAGGGGTTTGGTTCAGTTTTATTGGTTCCAAACACCTCTAGTTTGGATATACTAGCATCTACCAGGTTCATGTTTCACAGCTATTCAGCTCGGCTTGGAGGTTTAAAAGTAGACCCAATCGGTTTTCCCCCATCGCGTGCTGCATTGAACGGTGATGACGACGGCGACTGGGCCCCCAGGGCATTCTGTTCGCTGATCTTGCATTTTCTGGCCATTCAGATCTCTCTCTGGGCGGATGCAAACATCATTCGGCAACTGCAACGATTGAGGTTTCACGCGTCAAAATCTTAATCGCAGATCTATTCATAAAAAATCCCCCCTTTTCTAAGGTGGTCGTCTCTCTCTCTCTCTCACACACACACACACACGCACACGCACACATGCGTATTAGATTTGTCTTCTATTTGTGGTGTCGAGGTATTGCCCTTTGTTTTGTTGCATCTTTCCGTTGTGGGTGGTGATCTTTTAGCATACTCTTTGATACACGAAATTTCTACCGGCCCCTTCAAAATAGTTGCCTAAATTGCCGCGTTCTTCCTTTTCCTTTCGGGGTCAACTCACTTGTGTTTTCGTTTTCTTTTGGTCTATTTTGCGTGCGGGAGAAGACCCTCATACTGGGTCTTGAAATTTTAGTGTGCAGAGAGTTTTCTCAAGAAATTTCGCACTTTGGTTATTTTATTCGTGATTTCAGATTTCTCAACTAGGTGTGTGCTACTGGTGTTCACCTTGGAGGTTTTGATGCTTGATGGTTGGTTTTTGGTAGGAACATGTGAATGATAGTCTTGGGAGAGTGTCCTTTTTCTGCATTTTATGTGAGCGTATTTGAGCTCCGATGTATCTCTTGGTTGGTTCTCATCTTCTTGTTTTGGTGATTTAATTGCATTGCAAATAAGCCATTGAAATTCTTTTGGCTTAGAACCAAGTTGCAAAAAAGAAATTACTGCTCGCTTGGTCAGGTTGATGAACCAGTTTATGTGTGTAGGCAAATACTTCATCCTTCATTAATATTTTTGAATTTCAAGTGAAGAAGCTCAGTTGTTGTCCTCTTCATTTCTTTCTTTCTTTCTTGATGAGTATTTTAATAAACTTCTAGAGCAGATGCAAGAAAGAACATGTGTAGAGTACGAGGGAAAGCATAGAAAGTGTGCATGACGCAAGGTTATCTGTATCAATACATGTCATGTATTATAAAAGGGTACCTGATACAGCCGATGAATATCTATATGGATCAGCCTTATTGCATTTAAAGAATCAGAAAATTAAATAAAAAACAGAAAATTTCTTAAAATCGTAAAAATTTATAAACAACTACGGTAAAAATACAAATGACATAACACCAGATAATATCATTCATCAAAATTAACAACCTAAATATATCAATAATAACCGATCAAACCATCCATTAACAACACACTAATAACTTCAAGGCTAAGTATTATTGGAAAACATATCCACCACAATTACATTCAACATTGTACTTAAAACAAAAGATTAAATGTTTTAAAGCCCAATACAAGCAAACTAGTTTAAATTTTTTGATGTAATACATTACATAGACATAAACTAAAGAAAGGTTTTAATATCCATCTTGATTTTCTTGCTCAAAATCTCATGATGCTCTGCTAGCTTAATTTTCTTCCTTTTACCCTTCGCTTCTAATTCTTAAATCATATCACCCTTTATCTAGTTGCGGCACCATATGACCGTAACGAAGATGATGCCTCAACATGTTGAATGGAGCAGCGGATATCCAATACATGTATAAAACAATCACGAGTCACCAAAAGATGACTATGAAAAGCCTTAGGAAAAGATAGAATAATAGCAAATGCACTAACAATAGTAAATACATTCAAAAGAATGCATATAAATTGGCCAAGTAGGCTTAACATTTATTATGTACAACGTAATTATTTATAGAGTGGAGAAGAGAGAAAGGAGAGTGTTGTTGGCTGCTGAAAGTAGCCGTTGGGATCCCCAGGTGGCCCAATTGACCATGATGGTCCGGGTGCCTGATTACATGTATGTACATTTCATAATGAGAAAAATATAATAAATACATATATTTTAACACCCTCCTCAAACTGATGGCATCATCACCAAAAGTTTGCTAACTAAAAATTAAAAGTGCGTGGTTGATAGTACAACAACAACAACAAAGCCTTTTCCCATACTACATGGGATCGGCTACATGGATTCTTTGTTTCCACATAGCTCTATCATGTGCCATGTTAGAAGTTAACTCACAATAAGCTAGATCATTTTTTATTGTTTCTTTCCAACACTTTTGTGGTCGCCCTCAACCTCTTTTAATACTTTCCAAATTTAGTTTTTCATACCTTCTTACAGGTTCTTCTTTTGATCTCCTTTGTATATGTTCAAACCATCTTAAATGATATTCTCTCATGTTATCCTTTATTGGTGCCACTCCTAATTTGTTTATAATAACCTTATTATGTATACGGTCTTTTTCTTGTATGACCACTCATCCATCTCAACATCTTCATTTGTGTCTAAGACATCTTTTGTACATGTTGATGATTAACTGCCCAACACTCAAAACCATAAAACATGGCAGGTCTAAATGCTGCTCTATAATATTTACCTTTTAACTTTAATGGTATCTTCTTATCACAAAGAATACCTGATGTTCCTCTCCATTTTAACAACCAGCGTTAATTCTATGCGTAACATCTCCATTAATTCTTCCATCACTCTGAAAAATTGACCCTAGGTATTTAAAACTTTTCTTTTCAGAGATGGAATGTGTGCCAATTTTAATTTCTATGTCCTCTGAAATAACAAAATGATCAAACTTACATTCCATATATTCTATCTTTGTTCTACTAAGCCGGAGTGCTTTGCTTTCTAATGCTTCTCTCCATAGCTCTAATTTTCTATTAACTTTTTCCTTAGACTCTTCCACTAACACAATGTCATATGCAAATAACATACACCAAGGCACTTCATCTTGAATATGTTTTGTTAACTCATCAATCACCATTATAAATAAGTATGGACTTAAAGTTGATCCTTGATGTAACCCAATATTAACTTTAAAGAAGTTTGTCATTCCTTCATGAGTCCTCACACATGTTTTTGCACCATCGTATATGTCCCTTATAAGGTTAATGTATGTCAATGGGATACATTTTTTTTAAGGTTCTCCAAAGAACCTCCCTCGGTATCGTAGACATGAAAAATTTCACTCTGGAGTTATGGAAAACTTGAAGTGAAACTTTTCCTATCTATGCTTGCCGGAGCGTGCCAGCTAGTTTGCAAAAACTAACAAAGATTTAAAATATTTCTGACTTTCTTGACGATTGTAGGCAAGCATACTATTTTCACTTAAACCTTCTTGAACTAATGCTCAAGGGTTGGTTTAAGCGCTTAGAAACTTCAATTTGAAAACAAGTTTAACTTCAAATCACGTGAACAACAAGTGTTTTGAAAGAATTTTGATTGTGCACTTTAATTCAATACTTGAAATGAACAAGTCCTGAAAAATAGAGTATTCTTTTTTCAAGGCTTGTTTCTAAAGTAGATCTTGACGTGCTACAGGTCTCCAAAAATCATCAAAATCTTCAAAAATCATCAAAATCTTTAAAAATCATCAAAATTTTACCAAGTCTGTAGTGTGGAGAACCTGTGGCTTTTTACAGATCTTAATTTGGAAATGTATTGAATCAAAATTAAATATGGGAAGAGGACTGACTCACAAACCCGGAACTGTTCTGTCACAGAAATACAGAGGCTCAAAGATGAGCCTGTCTCTCAGTGACCTGAATTTCGATTTTGATGATTTTGATGTTGCTGGAAAGCTATGGATGTTAGCTTTCTAATGCATCAAAAATCAAGTGAATTGGACTCCTGTGGACAGAGATATAAGACTTTTACCCAACCTCTGTTTCAGGAAATCCAACTGTGCAACAAGTGTTTAGACTTTGATTCGATCTTTGCACAATTTTATTACGGGGTTGCACGGTCCTAAAATTCTTGAAAATTTTATTTCTAAGACCCTTGTGTGTAGATGATGCTCCTAAAATTTCAGCACATTTGGATCACGGAGTAAAGAATTGAAATTACAGCAATCAGAGATGCTGATGCAAAAAACGAGTTTGTTATTTTTGTAGAGAATACGTGCAAATGCAAAACTCACACCAAAGCAAATTGCAACAACTCTACTCCGAATTTAAATTGCTGAAATGTAAAGGAATTGAAAGTATTTAATAGCTTAAGCATAGAGGGGATTAGAAGAATAGAGGGTTTATAGCATATATTGGGGTAGGAGCATAATCAAACAATTAGAGTGCAAGTGTGTGTTAATGGTGTTTCATCCATCAAATGAAATTTGTAGAACTCTAAATTATTACAACTTAGGGGGAGATGAAACTCCATTAATACAATCCCATTTAATGAATTGAAAGGAAGGAAATGAGATTTGAATTAAGTAAGAAGGCTCTTACACGAATTTTGGAATACAAAGGGCCGGGCCGGGATTCAAGAGTGAATCCGGCCTTATCTTGATTGTCTTCCTTCAAACTCCCACAACTCTCACCTATCTTCTTCACCCACACTTGGAAGTGCACGTCCCTCCTTGCTCGAATTTCCTTCTCCTAACTTAGCACACACCCCCTTTGTTGCAGACTCTCTCTAAATCTCCTGTAAATTAGGAACCCACCCCCCTCTTGGCCCTTTTTATAGGCCAAGGGGGGTTGGTTCTAGGTGTTTCCATGGGACGGGTAGGACCAAGCTCTTGCTGGGTTTGATCCACCCCAATCCAGCCTCTTGTGGTCCCCCTTGTATTGTCATAGACCAGCCCATGTGGGCTGGGCATAGGTGCAATCGATTTAGCCTTGAATGTAGCCTTAGATCATGTGGCCGGTCCCTACAACTTGGATACAATTTGATGCCAACCCTTTTGCTTTAGTCGTGCCCTTCCAATTCAATCATAACTTATATTTGATCCTTGATTTGTTTTGCTCCACCTTGAATTTAATTCCGTACGGGAAGGTCTTGATCTTTGACTCAATTCTTGATTTGGTTCTATTAATCATTGTCTCGACTTTAACTTGACACGTTCTTGAGCTTGTCCACTTGATGCTAGGCTCGATCGGTTCGGCCTTGCTTTGAACTTGTATTTGTTGATTTGAACTTCATACATTTGGTCTTTGATTTGTATTGGATGCCATCATGTCCTTTGGTAGAGTTGGGCTTCATCCGGCCATGTATGGGCTTGAGCTTCATCCGATGAATTGGAATTGGTTGGTGCTTCATCCAGCCATTGGCTTCATTGCATCATGATCTTAGTTCAAGTCGAGCATGCCTTGACTTGATATCTCTTGGATAAGCTAGGCTTCATTGGTTCCTTATATTTGACTTTGAATTCGTCTCGAGATGCCACAGGATTTTTAACTTGATCGGGCGAGTCTCCATCCAGTCTTGGTTTGCTTTTGAACCTGTACCGGGCTGTTTAACTCAACTTTAAAACCTTTATTTTAAAGTATTTTCCAAAAGGTTTAAGCTTTAAAATTTGGGGTTTTTGAATTTAAAGGTTCATAAAGGATTTTGAACTGATTTTCGAAATTCCAGAGTTTTTGAAAAGATTTTAAAATTTTGGGTGTTTATAGGTACCCACCCTATCATAAGCTTTTATTGATAAATAAATATTATGTGAAGGTCTTTCTTTTTTGCTCTGAAATGTTCCATAAGATGTCTCAAAAGGTGAATCGCTTCAAAAGTAGATCTGCCTGGCATGAATCCAAATTGGTTCTCTATTATACTCGATACTTGTCTTAATGAATCCAAATTGGTTCTCTATTATACTCGATACTTGTCTTAATGAATCCAAATTGGTTCTCTGTTATACTCGATACTTGTCTTAATGAATCCAAAGTGGTTCTCTATTATACTCGATACTTGTCTTAATGAATCCAAATTGGTTCTATGTTATACTCGATACTTGTCTTAACATATATTTGATAATTCTTTCCTATAATTTCATAGTATGACTCATTAACTTGATACCCTGATAATTCACACAATTCTAAAGGTCTCCCTTGTTGTTGTATATGGGTATAAGTGTACCCTCTCTCCATTCCTCGAGCATCTTTTGGTTTCTCCATATTTCATTAAATAGTCTTGTGAGCCAAGTGATTCGTGTATCTCTTAAGATTTTCAAAACTTTTATAGGAATATTATCAGGTCCTACCGATTTACCACCCTTCATACATTAAAGAGCATCTTTGACTTCATTCTTTTGAATATGTCTGTAGAAATTGTGGTTTATATACTTTTCTACAAACAACAACTAAGCCTTTTCCCATATTAGACGGGGTCGGCTACATGGATTCTTTGTTTTCACAAATCCCTATCTTGTGCCATGGTAGCAGTTAACTCCCAATAAACTAGATCGTTCTTTATTGTTTCTTTCCAACACTTTTGTGGTCGTCCTCTACCTCTTTTAATACTTTCCAAATTTAGTTTTTCTAACCTTCTTATAGGTTCTTCTTTTGATATTCTTTCTATATGTCCAAACCATCTTAAACGATGTTCTCTCATTTTATCCTCTATTAGTGTCACTCCTACTTTGTTTCTAATAACCTCATTTTGTATACAGTCTTTTCTTGTATGACCACTCATCCATCTCAACATCTTCATTTCTGTCATAGACATCTTTTGTACATGTTGATGATTAACTTACCAACACTCAGAACCATAAAACATGGCAGGCCTAATTGCTGCTCTATAATATTTACCTTTTAATTTTAATGGTATCTTCTTATCACAAAGAGTACCTGATGCTCCTCTCCATTTTAACCAACCAACATTAATTCTATGCGTAACATCTCCATCAATTCTTCCATCACTCTGAAAAATTGACCCTAGGTATTTAAAACTTTCCTTCCGAGGAATGCAATATGTGCCTATTTTAATTTTTATGTCCTCTAAAGTAACCAAATGATCAAACTTACATTCCATATATTTTGTCTTTGTTCTACTAAGTCGGAGGCCTTTGCTTTCTAATGTTTCTCTCCATAGTTCCAATTTTCTATTAACTTTTTCCTTAGACTCCTCCACTAATATAATGTCATCTGCAAATAACATACACCAAGGTACTTCATCTTGAATATGTTTTGTTAACTCATCCATCGGTTTATATACTTTTCTAATTTGGCTAATTCTCTTAAGCTAATACTAACATCTTCATTTTCATTAAAAAGCTTATAAAAATAGTTTTTTCATCTATTTTTATATCATTATTTACCACTAGAATTTAAGATCACTAGTTTTCTTATCTCTAGCCCTAGCTATCCTAAAAATATCTTTTTTACCCTCTTTTGAGTTGAGTTTTTTATATAACGGTATTTTTTGCTTCCTTCTTTGCTTTCTTATAAACTTCTAAAGTTTCACTAGATTTCTTAGCATAATGAAATTTGTAACATGCCTTCTTTGTCTTAATTTTATTTTGCACAACTTCACTCCACCACCAAGCTTCTTTTTATGCCGGTACACCTTCCTTAGATTCACCAAAGACATCTTTCGCCACTTTTCTTATATGTATAGCCATATTGTTCCACATGTCACAAGGTGTACCAACATAAGTTCAAGCATCTCCTTGAAGGACTTTTTGTTTAAATATACCTTCTTTCTCGCTTTTGAGGTTCCACCATTTAGTCTGAATAGCTCAACACACTCTTTTCTTCTTTGTCCACTTTTTCACCTTTAAATCTATAACTAAAAGCCGATGTTGGGTGGTTAAACTTTCTCCTAGAATTATCTTGCAATCTTTACAATACGATCCATCTTTTTCCTATAAACAAAATAATCAATTTGTGTTTGTGATAAACCATTCCTATAAGTAATTAAATGTTCATCTCATTTTTTAAAGATTGTATTGACTATAAAGAGATCAAATGCCATAGCAAAATTTAAAATCTCCCTACCTTCCTCATTTATATCCCCCAAACCAAAGTTTACATGAATACCTTGATATCGTAATATCTCTTTACCGACATGTCCATTTAAGTCTCTCCTAAACAAATCACCTCACTTTGTGGAATTCTTTGAATCACCTTATCGAACTCCTCCCCAAAAAACGTCTCTATACTATCTTCTAATCCTACTTGGGGTGCGTAAGCATACACTATATTCAAAACCTCTACTCCTAGCACTAATTTTAACGTCATGATTTGGTCACCATATACCACAACCACTAGATTATCAATGTTGTCACTGTTGGGGTGACAATGGCATTCAAGGAAAACCGTTGGAGATGCCTCAGGGTGAGCCGAAAGTCGTCTGGGAGACGCTGGAAGATACAGACAGAAGCAAGAAATCCCATAGAAGCATAAGATTTTACTCTGCCAGGAATCTTTATAAAAAGTCCTTGAGCGTATCGCCCCTATCATACGATACAATCTATATGTCATTGTATCACATGATACATCACGATACTTAATCTTGTACAATATAATATCATGTATTGTATCATGTTACGATACGTATCGCATGGTGTTGTCTCACGGTATGATACATATCACATCGTATTTGTATTATACAAAGAACATTGGTTATAAATTGTTAATCGAAAATTTAAACCCTTTTCTTCCGTCTTCAAAGGAGTGAACTTACTTAGATAAATGCTTGAAAACGTACGTAAATCTCCAAAGTCCTTTGAATAAAGACTTCTAGGCTTTGACATGCTTCACGAGGCATCAACTTGGTAATCACGAAGAGCAGATAGACTGTGATACCATGTAATGAAGATGATGCTTCAACGTGTTGAATGAAGCAGATATCTAATACACGTATATAACAATCATGAGTCACCAAAAGATGATTATGAAAAGCTTTAGAAAAAACTAAAATAATAACAAATGTACTAACAATAGCAAATACATTCAAAATAATGTATATAAATTGGTCAAGAAGGCTTAACATTTATTATGTACAAGGTAAGTATTTATACAATGGAGAAGAGAGAAAGGAAAGAGCGCTACTGGCTGTTGAAAGTAGTTGTTGGGGCCCCTGGTGGCCCAGTTGGCCATGATAGATTACATGTATGTATACTTGTATAATGAGAAAAATATAGTAAAACACATGGATAAATACATGTATTTTAACAATGACATGGTGAAACATTTGATCTATTCCCACGAGATGCTTCTTTGTACAGGTGAATCCTCCACATCTTGAGAAATTATGAAAACAAAAGTAACGATGCAAAATAATTTCTTTTCTTGCTTTTCCTGCCCAAATACTTCCTTATCTGATAAGATTCACTGAATGAAAAAGAAGCTATTTGAAATCAGAAAGAAGAGTCAAATTACTAAACAATGGAAAAAGAATAAAAGATTATCCAAAAGATAATTGAATGCATTCAAAGTTGAACCTTAAAGAAAGAATTAAAAAAGTCAAACCTTCAAAATGCATGAAAAAGATGATCGGATACCTCAAATCCAAAGAAATGTTCGGCGAAGCTTGATGAAAACACTCTTCAGTGCTTTAAATCCTCCAAATCATACGGCTCAGACAAAAACCAGCAAAAAGTCTCATCTCTTTTCGTTTCCGCTCATGTAAAATAGACCAAAATAAACAAGGCTTTTAGGTTAGCAGGGACCATATTATACATATATTTTTAAGCCTTGCTCCTGCAAAAAGTTCAAAATAAGTTGACCTTCCAGGTACATAGGGGAGAATTGATATATCCACGAGAGATTTATGTTGGTTCAGAGCAGCAACTTCAGAAACAGTGCTAAGATTGATTGAATCCAAATGCCAGTTCGGAAGACCTAACCTGGACTTTGGATTAGTGACCGATGCACTTGGCCAGAAGACTGATGACAGTGATGTTTAAAAGCCAAGGTGACTTTCAATCTTCTTTTTTTGGTAGCCATGCTTCATTCCCGAAACCAAAATCCAAAACATAGCCCTAAAAGTAAGGATGTTCCTTTGCCATCGAGCTTCACGGAGCTTTCCACCCATTTAAAGTATCATTAACCCTAATATTGGCACTAGAGTTATGACTGTTTTTCTTGATAGTGTATCATCATAATGTTGTGTATTCTTACACAATTTATATGTGATGTTATATTATTCTTATTTGGTCTCAGAATTCAAAAGCCTTTACCTCCCTTATACTTCTCCAGACAGCATAATCAATTATTTGTTGCAAGGCTTCTTTTTCTAACAACAACAACTAAGCCTTTTCCCATACTAGACGGGGTCGGCTACATGGATTCTTTGTTTCCACAGAGCCCTATCATGTGCCATGTTAGCAGTTAACTCACAATAAGCTAGATCATTCTTTATTGTTTCTTTCCAATACTTTTGTGATCGTCCTCTACCTCTTTTAGTACTTTCCAAATCTAGTTTTTCATCCATTCTTATGGACATCTTCTTTCTATATGTCCAAACCATCTTAAACGATATTCTCTCATTTTATCCTCTATTGGTGCAACTCCTAATTTGTTTCTAATAACCTCATTATGTATGCGGTCTTTTCAAGGCTTCTTTTTCTAACATCCATAGAAAATCCTACAACGACGCAAGTAAATTAGGTAGCATGTTAGGAATGGATGCTGGCCACTGTGTGTGCTAAAAGAAACTCATGAAATCTGCCAAAGAAAAAGAAAAGGGATAACAGTATTAAGCTAGGGTATAATGCTTTCTAGAGCATATTATCAGTAAACTAATTCTGCTACACAGTTCTAACTAATAATATTTTATGCTTTGACTTGCACAGTTGACTTATCTAATCACACTATATGCATTTCTTTGGGTATAGAACTAACACTGCATTGAACTATATCTCATTAAAACCTGTATCTCCATTGCATGGTATCAAGGTTATTTTAATTTTACATCTACATTCGTTGTTGGGATTTTTACACTGCTGTAATCATGCCAAGTTGTAGGCCTATGGAAGTATTTTAGGTTGAAACAGTTAATATCACTGAACTTTTCTTAGATTGATTGGTCTTAATATTGATGAAAGGAACGATGCTAGATCAAAGTTCCGTGCATTTGTTTCTGTGTTGGGACTTGTCACGCTATTAGTGGGCAACATAAGATGGGTGTTGGAGACACAACAACAACACAACAACAACTAAGCCTTTTCCCATACTAGACGGGGTCGGCTACATGGATTCTTTGTTTCCATAGATCTCTATCGTGTGCCATGTTAGCAGTTAACTCCCAATAAGCTAGATCATTCTTTATTGTTTCTTTCAAACACTTTTGTGGTCGTCCTCTACCTCTTTTAATACTTTCCAAATTTAGGTTTTCTAACCTTCTTACAGGTTCTTCTTTTGATCTTCTTTCTATATGTCCAAACCATCTTAAACGATGTTCTCTCATTTTATCCTCTATTGGTGCCACTCCTAATTTGTTTCTAATAACCTCATTATGTATACGGTCTTTTCTTGTATAACCACTCATCCATCTCAACATCTTCATTTCTGTCACAGACATCTTTTGTACATGTTGATGATTAACTGCCCAACACTCGGAACCATAAAACATGGCAGGCCTAACTGCTGCTCTATAATATTTACCTTTTAATTTTAATGGTATCTTCTTATCACAAAGAATACATGATGCTCCTCTCCATTTTAACCAACCAGCATTAATTCTATGTGTAACATCTCCATTAATCACTTTGAAAAATTGACCCTAGGTATTTAAAACTTTCCTTTTGGAGAATGCAATGTGTGCCAATTTTAATTTCTATGTCCTCTGAAGTAGCCAAATGATCAAACTTACATTCCATATATTCTGTCTTTGTTCTACTAAGTCGGAGGCCTTTGTTTTCTAATGTTTCTCTCCATAGTTCCAATTTTCTATTAACTTTTTCCTTAGACTCCTCCACTAATACAATGTCATCTGCAAATAACATACACCAATGTACTTTATTTTGAATATGTTTTGTTAACTCATCAATCACCATTATAAATAAATATGGACTTAAAGTTGATCCTTGATGTAACCCAATATTAACTTCAAAGAAGTTTGTCGTTCCTTCATGAGTCCTCACACATGTTTTTGCACCATCATACATGTCTCTTATAAGGTTAATATATGTCAATGGGACACCTCTTTTTTCCAATGTTCTCCAAAGAATCTCCCTCGGTACTCTATCATAAGCTTTTTCTAGATCAATAAATATCATGTGAAGGTCTTTCTTTTTTGCTCTAAAATGTTCCATAAGACGTCTCAAAAGGTGAATCGCTTCAATAGTAGATCTACCTGGCATAAATCCAAATTGGTTCTCTGTTGTACTTGATACTTGTCTTAACCTACGTTCAATAATTCTTTCCCATAATTTCATAGTATGACTCATTAACTTGATACCTCGATAATTCGCACAATTTTGAATGTCTCCCTTGTTCTTATATACGGGTATAAGTGTACTTGCTCTCCATTCCTCGGGCATCTTTTGGTTTTTCCATATTTCATTAAATAGTCTTGTGAGCCAAGTGATTCCTATTTCTCCTAGTATTTTCCAAACTTCTATAGGAATATTATCTGGTCCTACCGATTTACCACTCTTCATATGTTTAAGAGCCTCTTTGACTTCATTCTTTTGAATACGTCGGTAGAAATTGTGGTTTATATACTTTTCTGACTTGGCTAAATCTCCTAAACTAATACTAACATCTTTATTTTCATTAAAAAGATTATAAAAATAGTTTTTCCATCTATTTCTTATATCATCATTTGCCACTAGAATTTTTTCATCCTCGTCTTTTATGCATCTAACATAATTAAGATCTTTAGTTTTCTTATCTCTAGCCCTAGCTATCCTAAAAATGTCTCTTTCACCCTCTTTTGAGTTGAGTTTTTTATACAAGTCCTCCCAAATCTTAGCTTTTGCTTCACTAACGGCCTTTTTTGCTTCCTTCTTTGCTTTCTTATAAGCTTCTAAAGTTTCACTAGTTTTCTTAGCATAATGTAATTTGTAACATGCCCTCTTTGCCTTGATTTTGTTTTGTACTACTTCACTCCACCACCAAGCTTCTTTTTGTGCCGGTACACCTCCCTTAGATACCCCTAACACATCTTTCGCCACTTTCCTAATATGTATAGCCATATTGTTCCACATATCAGAGGGTGTGCCAACATAATTCCAAACATCTCCTTGAAGGACTTTTTGTTTAAATATATCTTCTTTCTCGCTTTTGAGATTCCACCATTTAGTCCGAATAGCTCGATGCACTCTTTTCTTCTTTGTCCATTTTTTTATTTGTAAATCCATAACTAAAAGTCGATATTGGGTGGTTAAGCTTTCTCCTGGAATTACCTTACAATCTTTACAACACGCTCTATCTTTTTTTCTACAAATAAAGTAATCAATTTGTGTTTGTGATAAGCCACTCTTATAAGTAATTAAATGTTCATCTCGTTTTTTGAAGATTGTATTGACTATAAAGAGATCAAATGACATAGCAAAATTTAAAATCTCCCTACCTTCCTCGTTTATATCCCCATAACCAAAGTTTCCATGAATCCCTTGATATCCTAATGCCTCTTTACCGACATGTCCATTTAAATCTCCTCCTAAACAAATCATCTCCCTTTGTGGAATCTTTTGAAACACCTTATCTAACTCTTCCCAAAAAACTATCTTTATACTATCTTCTAGTCCTACTTGGGGTGCGTAAGCACAAACTATATTCAAAACCTCTACTCCTAACACTAATTTCAATGTCATGATTCGGTCACCATATCGTTGTATGTGTACTACACTCTCCTTTAAATCTTTATTTATGATAATACCAACTCCGTTTCGGGCCTTTTCTTTACCTGAGTACCATAATTTAAAACTTGTATCCTCTATCTCCTTTGCTTTTTCTCCAACCCATTTTGTCTCTTGTAAACATAGAATATGAATCTTTCTCCGAATCATAGTATCTACCACCTCCATTAGCTTACCCGATAATGTTCCGATATTCCAAGAACCAATACGAATCTTATTATCTAGGACTAGCTTCCTTACCCCCCGCATCCGTCCATAATCAAAATGCGGAGACCCTCTTTGAAAATTTTTCACTACATTCGGGCGGCAATGTAGCGGGACTAACTTCTTTACCCACACCCGTCCATGATGTGGGAACCCTCTCTGCAATTGATTCACTACATTCGGGAGAAAATGTAGTGGCCCTTGCTTACTTCTTACTGCATTCGGGCTCTGCAGCACGTCGCTAGGCGGGAACGCCCCAAAGCAATGCTCATAATTTTTGTAATCCATGGTGTAGAAATCCGACGAAGTTTTACGCTGGCTGTCGGAAGCCTAACACAGCCCTCCTCCTTTATCCGGGCTTGGGACCGGCAATGCAAGGGTGATCCCTTACATGGGCGGAGTTATGGGTGTTGGAGACAAAGAAAGAAAATTTCTTCATGGACTCTAACATGAAATTAAGGTTCACTGACAGTTGGGTAAAGTTATGTAATGGTTCTACAGTTTCCAGGCTGCTTGTGGAGAGTTTGATTTGTTTGACTATATTTGGAACTGGTATAACTTTTTCCACACATGTTGCAAGTCAAACTTTAGTCGTCTCACTTCATAGCATTTGGAAACAAATACTTAAGTACATGAGGACCACAACGCTTTATGGTGTATTCTTTTGGTCATTCTTTTAATTTGTAGGCATTGATATGCTCATACTAATCAGCAAATGTGCTGCAGGCTCACTTTCCTTAAGGCTTGATATTGCCAATATCATCTGCCCATGGATCAAACCAGAACAGTTCTGGCAAGTCATCCCCCTTCTCAAACTCTTATACCTTCTTGTATAGACCTCTGACCCCATGACTGGGTTTCCAGGGATACCAGAGAGCACTTACTGACATGTATTTGGCTTGCATGAGTTGACGTCACGGGTCTGAGCTCTTCTCTGCTAATTTTCACGTGGATAGGAGAGCCCTGTTTATTTCCTCTAGCCGACGAAGCCCCAAGCAGCCTTCCTTTCTTGGTTTACACATGGTTTCCCACTTGAGAAGATGGACTCCTTTTCCTCTGGTGCGTCAATGCAATAAGAAGCTAAGAACTATTGACTCTAGCTGAGAAATAAGACCATGTGGGAAATCCAAAAAATAGGACTTGAAGCCAAGGCTGATTTAATACTAGAAATTCCTACCAGCCATAGAGAGAATTCTTGCCCCATTGCATGACAGCGGGCGCTTCTTAGCTTTCCCCGAAATATGGGTACTCCAAGGTAATGTATGGGGAGCCATCCTTCACTCCAATCACAAAGAGATCGTATGTGACTACACTGTTGTTGACTTGATGCAAATGGGAACCATATAATCTTTCTCTTTACTCACTTTTAGTCCCAACATGCTCTCATATTCCTCCAAAATGACAAGAAAGGTGAGAATGGATCTTCTATCTTGGATGACCACAACACAGTGAAGTGCATCGTCTGCATTGTGACTCCATCTCATTCCCCCAGTCAATATCTCCTTTCTTGCTCCAACGTAGTCTGTTGCATAATCTCTCCCTACTATAAGCTATGAGGAAGAGATATGGTGAGAGTGGATTGCCTTGCTGAATCCCTCTTGAGCTATTAAACTGATCTCCTGCGTAACCATTAATAAGCAAGGTGAAACAGGCCGACACACTCTATGATGGGTTGTATCCAGTGCTCTGCAAAGCCCACCATCAACGGGAATTGGCCCCCAGCCCCCATAGCTGCAGTCGTGCCCCATGTGGTCATAGGCTTTAATTGGGAGGATATTGTGATGACAGTTATGGGCTTCTGCTTTGGCTGCACTCTTCCTGTTGCATGTGTCCTGAAGATGGTTGATTTTAAGGAAAGCAAGAAGCAAAAGCGAATTACCATATCAATAGGCAACCATATGGTAGGACAATGGCCCAGATTACAGTTGCCATAAAGTTAGATAATAAGTTGCTAATATTAGTAGTGAAGCTTCAATAGTCCATTAAATATGATACTAAAGAGATTATTCACGTGGCCAAGAGTACAAAATTACAATCAAGTCTATAGTGACTGATTGCGACATAAAACAACCTATGAGAGATTTATTTGCTTGCATTCTATTGGTTTAGCTCAAAAACTTATAGATATCTCTTCTCATACTGGTAAATTCTCTCATTTTCTCTCTCTCATTGGAAACAAAGCTTCCTCAACTGGTGCTCTATTTGTGTGTGTGTGTGGTGGTTGTGGGGATAGTGGTCACCAGCTCTCTCGACTCCTCGTTGCACCCATTAATTATTGTCATCCTTATGAAATTATTTATACCATGAATTATATAAATTATGAGCATTGCTTTGGGGCGTCTCTGCTTAGCGACGCATTGTAAAGCCCGGATGCAGTGATAAGTAAGCAAGGACCACTACCCGGATGTAGTGATTATCGTCCGAATATAGTGAATAATTTACAGAGAAGGTCTCCACATTTTTAATATGAACGGATGTGGGGGGGTAAGGAAGCTAGTCCTAGATAATAAGATTCGTATTGGTTCTTGGAATATTAGAACATTATCCGGTAAACTAATGGAGGTGGTAGATACTATGGTTCAAAGAAAGATTCATATTCTATGTTTACAAGAGACAAAGTGGGTTCAAGAAAAAGCAAAGGAGATAGAAGATAGTTTTAAATTATGGTACTCAGGTAAGGAAAAGGCTCAAAACGGAGTTGGTATTATCATAAATAAAGATTTAAAGGATAGTGTAGTAGACATACAACGATATGGTGACCGAATCATGACATTAGAAATTAGTGTTAGGAGCATAGGTTTTGAATATAGTTTGTGCTTACGCACCCTAAGTAGGTCTAGAAGATAGTATAAAGACAACTTTTTGGGAAGAGTTAGATAAGGTGATTCAAAGGATTCCACAAAGGGAGATGATTTGTTTAGGAGGAGACTTAAATGGACATGTCAATAAAGAGGCATTAGGATATCAAGGTATTCATGAAAACTTTGGTTTTGGGGATATAAATGAGGAAGTTAAGGAGATTTTAAATTTTGCTATGGCATTTGATATCTTTATAGTCAATACAATCTTAAAAAACAAGATGAACATTTGATTACTTATAAGAGTGGCTTACCACAAACACAAATTATTTACTTTATTTATAGAAAAAAAGATAGAGCGTGTTGTAAAGATTGTAAGGTAATTCCAGGAGAAAGCTTAACCACCCAACATCGATTTTTAGTTATAGATTTACAAATAAAAAAATGGACAAAGAATACAAGAGTGCATCGAGCTATTCAGACTAAATGGTGGAACCTCAAAAGCGAGAAAGAAGATATATTTAAAGAGAAAGTCCTTCAAGGAGATGTTTGGAATTATGTTGTATGTAGAACAATATGGCTATACATATTAGGAAAGTGGCGAAAGATGTGTTAGGTATATCTAAGGGAGGTGTACCGGCACAAAAAGAAGCTTGGTGGTAGAGTGAAGTACTGCAAAATAAAATCAAGACAAAGAGGGCATGTTATAAATTAAATTATGCTAAGAAAACTAGTGAAACTTTAGAGGCTTATAAGAAAGCAAAGAAGGAAGCGAAAAAGGCCGTCAGTGAAGCAAAAACTAAAATTTAGGAGGATTTATATAAAAAACTCAACTCAAAAGAGGGTGAAAGAGATATTTTTAAGATAACTAGGACTAGAGATAAGAAAACTAAAGATCTTAATTATGTTAGATGCATCAAAGATGAGGATCAAAAAATTCTAGTGGCAAATGATGATATAAGAAATAGATGGAAAACTAATTTTATAAGCTTTTTAATGAAAATAAAGATGTTAGTATTAACTTAGGAGAGTTAGCCAAATCAGAAAAGTATATAAACCATAATTTCTACCGACGTATTCAAAAGAATAAAGTCAAAGAGGCTCTTAAACATATGAAGGGTGGTAAATCGGTAGGATCGGACAATATTCCTATAGAAGTTTGGAAAATACTAGGAGAAATAGGAATCACTTGGCTCACAAGACTATTTAATGAAATATGGAGAAACTAAAAGATGCTTGAGGAATGGAGAGCGAGTACACTTATACCCGTATATATAAGAACAAGGGAGACATTCAGAATTGTGTGAATTATCAAGGTATCAAGTTAATGAGTCATACTATGAAATTGTGAGAAAGAATTATCGAACATAGGTTAAGACAAGTATAAAGTATAACAAAGAACCAATTTGGATTCATGTGAGGCAGATCTATTGTTGAAGCGATTCACCTTTTGAGACGTCTTATGGAACATTTTAGAGCAAAAAAAAAGACATTCACATGATATTTATTGATGTAGAAAAAGCTTACAATAGGGTACCGAGGGAGGTTCTTTGGAGAACCTTGAAAAAAAAAGGTATCCCATTGACATACATTAACCTTATAAGAGACATGTATGATGGTGCAAAAACATGTGTGAGAACTCATGAAGGAACGACAAACTTCTTTGAAGTTAATATTGGGTTACATCAAGGATCAACTTTAAGTCCATACTTATTTATAATGGTGATTGATGAGTTAACAAAACATATTCAAGATGAAGTACATTGGTGTATGTTATTTGCAGATGACATTGTATTAGTGGAGGAGTCTAAGGAAAAAGTTAATAGAAAATTGGAACTATGGAGAGAAACATTAGAAAGCAAAGGCCTCCGACTTAGTAGAACAAAGACAGAATATATGGAATGTACGTTTGATCATTTGGCTACTTTAGAGGACATATAAATTAAAATTGGCACACATTGCATTCCCCAAAAGGAAAGTTTTAAATACCTAGGGTCAATTTTTCAAAGTGATGGAAGAATTGATGGAGATGTTACACATAGAATTAATGCTGGTTGGTTAAAATGGAGAGGAGCATAAGGTATTCTTTGTGATAAGAAGATACCATTAAAGTTAAAAGGTAAATATTATAGAGCAACAATTAGACCTGCCATGTTTTATGGTTTGGAGTGTTACAGTTAATCATCAACATGTACAAAAGGTGTCTATGGCAGAAATGAAGATGTTGAGATGGATAAGTGGTCATATGAAAAGACCGTATACATAATGAGGTTATTAGAAATAAATTAAGAGTGACACCAATAGAGGATAAAATGAGAGAATATCGTTTAAGATGGTTTGAATATATAGAAAGAAGATCAAAAGAAGAACTTGTAAGAACGAATGAAAAACTAAATTTGGAAAGTATTAAACTTAAAAGAGGTAGAGGACGACCACAAAAGTGTTGGAAAGAAACAATAAAAAATGATCTATCTTATTGTGAGTTAACTGCAAACATGGCACATGATAGGGCTATGTGAAAACAAAGAATCCATGTAGTCGACCCCGTCTAGTATGGGAAAAGGCTTAGTTGTTGTTGTATCCTTATGCAAGTATTTCTTATTTGTTTACGACTTATGCTTATGTTAGATTTTCTGTAGATGCAACTAGGAGCTAAGGCTGCAGATGTGGAAACAGGGATTTTTTTTTTCTTATTGTGGATTGGTTGTGAGTTTTGTAGTAGGGGTGTCTGTAATAAGGGTTTCTGTAATAGGAGCTTAAGTTTTTCGTTAATCAAAAAATAGGGATTTCTCAAATTCCTCTTTGTTAGTCTCTCATAAGCTCCTCTCTGTAGCTGATTTTTGCATTGCTGGATTCTCTCTCATGACTCCCTTTTGCGTCTTTCTCTCTCTAGATGCTACTAATAGTGGTCAGTTGTAACTCCCAATCTCGTGAGGATTAGGCTTTATGCTTCTATTAGTGGTTTACACAGATTTATGTTTGTGTTAGGGGACAATTTCTGTAATAGGGTTATCAATGGTTCAAGTGTTCATCAAGTTGCCAACTATGAGTCCTCAAAGGGACATCGTTTGTGTTCCATCAATTGATTGATAAAAATTTTGGGGCTCTGTTGCTCGTTTATGGTTTCTGTGAGTTCAAAAACAACAACAACTACTACTACTACTAAGCCTTTTCCCATACTAGACGGGGTCGGCTACATGGATTCTTTGTTTCCACAGATCCCTATCGTGTGCCATGTTAGCAGTTAACTCACAATAAGCTAGATCATTCTTTATTGTTTCTTTCCAACACTTTTGTGGTCATCCTCTACCTCTTTTAATACTTTCCAAATTTAGTTTTTCTAACCTTCTTACAGGTTCTTCTTTTGATCTTTTTTCTATATGTCCAAACCATCTTAAATGATGTTCTCTCATTTTATCCTCTATTGGTGCCACTTCTAATTTGTTTCTAATAACCTCATTATGTATACGGTCTTTTCTTGTATGACCACTCATCCATCTCAACATCTTCATTTCTGTCACAGACATCTTTTGTACATGTTGATGATTAACTGCCCAACTCTCAGAACCATAAAACATGGCAGGCCTAATTGCTGCTCTATAATATTTACCTTTTGATTTTAATGGTATCTTCTTATCACAAAGAATACCTGATGCTCCTCTCCATTTTAACCAACCAGCATTAATTCTATGTGTAACATCTCCATTAATCACTTTGAAAAATTGACCCTAGGTATTTAAAACTTTCCTTTTGGAGAATGCAATGTGTGCCAATTTTAATTTATATGTCCTCTGAAGTAGCCAAATGATCAAACGTATATTCCATATATTCTGTCTTTGTTCTACTAAGTCGGAGGCCTTTGCTTTCTAATGTTTCTCTCCATAGTTCCAATTTTCTATTAACTTTTTCCTTAGACTCCTCCACTAATACAATGTCATCTGCAAATAACATACACCAATGTACTTTATTTTGAATATGTTTTGTTAACTCATCAATCACCATTATAAATAAATATGGACTTAAAGTTGATCCTTGATGTAACCCAATATTAACTTCAAAGAAGTTTGTCGTTCCTTCATGAGTCCTCACACATGTTTTTGCACCATCATACATGTCTCTTATAAGGTTAATATATGTCAATGGGACACCTCTTTTTTCCAATGTTCTCCAAAGAATCTCCCTCGGTACTCTATCATAAGCTTTTTCTAGATCAATAAATATCATGTGAAGGTCTTTCTTTTTTGCTCTAAAATGTTCCATAAGACGTCTCAAAAGGTGAATCGCTTCAATAATAGATCAGCCTGACATAAATCCAAATTGGTTCTCTGTTGTACTTGATACTTGTCTTAACCTATATTTAATAATTCTTTTCCATAATTTCATAGTATGGCTCATTAACTTGATACCTCGATAATTCGTACAATTTTGAATGTCTCCCTTGTTCTTATATATGGGTATAAGTGTACTTGCTCTCCATTCCTCGGGCATCTTTTGGTTTTTCCATATTTCATTAAATAGTCTTGTGAGCCAAGTGATTCCTATTTCTCCTAGTATTTTCCAAACTTCTATAGGAATATTATCTGGTCCTACCGATTTACCACTCTTCATATGTTTAAGAGCCTCTTTGACTTCATTCTTTTGAATACGTCGGTAGAAATTGTGATTTATATACTTTTCTGACTTGGCTAAATCTCCTAAACTAATACTAACATCTTTATTTTCATTAAAAAGATTATAAAAATAGTTTTTTCATCTATTTCTTATATCATCATTTGCCACTAGAATTTTTTCATCATCGTCTTTTATGCATCTAACATAATTAAGATCTTTAGTTTTCTTATCTCTAGCCCTAGCTATCCTAAAAATATCTCTTTCACCCTCTTTTGAGTTGAGTTTTTTATATAAGTCATCCCAAATCTTAGTTTTTGCTTCACTAACGGCCTTTTTCGCTTCCTTCTTTGCTTTCTTATAAGCTTCTAAAGTTTCACTAGTTTTCTTAGCATAATGTAATTTGTAACATGCCCTCTTTGCCTTGATTTTATTTTGCAGTACTTCACTCTACCACCAAGCTTCTTTTTGTGCCAGTACACCTCCCTTAGATACCCCTAACACATCTTTCGCCACTTTCCTAATATGTATAGTCATATTGTTCCACATATCACAATTTCAAAAACTTTAGCTTTATTGTATATTGATTGTGAATTTTAACTATTTGCAGTTTCTACGAACTAAATATGTTAGTATTTGGTGATCCTTCTATGTTTTGTAGTCACTTTTCACTTGTATTGATGTCACGCACAAAAGTTGTTGACTCTTTCCTACTTTCCCATATCAAATATGCTTAAGGTCCACATTTGGGCTTCTTGATGATTCTATTACCTTTTACTGAAGTTGAGTCCTTAGAAAGCTCCTCGATCAACATGCTGTTAATAGTTTTCTATTCTGTGTTGCTTGTTGTTGTCTTACTTTTTAATTAGTTATTCTTCATTCACTCAGTTTTCTTTTTCGTTAAATCTAAACAGAAAAAGTGAGGAGACTTCTATAAACATGAATAGAATTCAACGTTAATCAAGCATAAAATGAAGGTTAGATATGATCTATGATGCATGGCGTATTCTTGAGTGTGATCTTAGTGGTATTCTAATAGAGTTGTAATGGTTTGGATAAAGAAAGTATATTTAATGCATATGGTAATGATAAAAAATCAATGGAATAATGCAACTGTAAAGGACGAAAAGGTGGGACTAAAGAATATACTCTAACAAAACAATGACTTCAGAGTATAGCTCTATGTTGGTATGGAGTTTAAAATCAATATGAGTTTTACAACTTTTATATTAGGATGAAAGTGTTTATTATAAGAAAATATACTTCAAGAAAAAAATAGAGTAAAAATTGATCAATATCTAAATGCAACAGTTGAGGATATAAGATTCACAAAGATGGTGAAATAAGGTCATATATATTTAAGCATAATCACTTGATTGTGTTCAATGAAACGAAAATGGGTCGTTACAGACATTTCATGACATATAATCACTTATTACAATTGCCCACGTAGATCAACAAAAATAATTAGCACTCTAAAGAAGCAGATGGTAAGGTGACAATTAAAGATGTTCTTTGTCTATGGCACACAATGCAGAAGGTTAAAAATATCTCATTAGCTTATGTGTTTATTCAATATTCAAATTTTAAAAGCAAATGGCGTTCACGAGTTGGAGAGTAAACAAAAATTTGTGACAAGATTGCTTTCAACTATTTCCTGAGATGCTTGAGATAAAATGAATGAATGGTTTCTCGATCATACGAAATGGGTGTCTTATTACTCTCTTGATATCTTTATGGTAGGGGTATTTATAACTCAACATGGTGAAAGAATGAATAGTATGTCGACTATATGAAAGTTTAGCCTTTCTCTTTCATAAGTATGAGACTTTTATTTGTAGCACAAGATCTCCATATGTCCATCTTCATTCTCCTTTCATCATTTGTTGGTTTGACGTGTTTGCTAAACTGAACACTCTCAGTTACTTTAAATTATGCATTTCAATGACTTCTGCATGCTGAAATTCAGTGAAGTACAACAAATTCACATGGATAAGCAAGGACAAGGACAACCACCAGTGATGGGCGTGGTTGGTGGAGGTACACCGGTTCCTTACAGCACTCAACCCTATCAAGCTGCTCAGATTGTGAGCCCCGGTCCTGCAGGGGATGTCGTAGGCAATGTTCAAAGCACCGGCCAACCTGTTGGGTTTTCTACCTCTCCAGCTCAAGTAGCTGCTCAAAACCAACTCGTTTATCAGCACTTGCAACAGCAACAACAGGCCCATCAATTTCAACAACTCCAGCTGTTCTGGGCTAACCAGCTTCAAGAGATTGAGCAGACCGCAGATTTCAAGAATCACAGTTTACCCTTGGCAAGAATCAAGAAGATTATGAAGGCCGATGAGGATGTGAGGATGATAGCAGCAGAGGCTCCCATTGTATTTGCCAAGGCTTGTGAGATGTTTATCCTTGAGCTAACACTGAGGTCTTGGATACACACAGAGGAGAACAAGAGGCGGACACTGCAGAAGAACGATATAGCTGCAGCAATCACAAGGACCGACATATTTGACTTTCTGGTGGATATAGTACCGAGGGATGAGTTAAAGGACGAGGTAGTAACGGGAATCCCTGGAGCTGGCTCACTGCCTATTGGACCTCCACCCGAAATGGTTCCTTGCTATTACATGCCTGGGCCGCCTGTTGCTTCCGTTGGAGGTCAAGGAATGATCATGGGGAGGCCCGTTATGGACCCCTCAGTATTTGCACAACATCCACATCCTTATCTTCCACAGCAAATGTGGCTGCCTCAAACTGCTGTCCAAGAGGAGGAGCAACAACCAACAATACAGCAGCAGCAGCAGTCCTAAAACAAGGTACGGAATAGTCCTTGGGCCGTAACAGGTTCACGTTCTGAGGGGTGACTGCTTGGTAGAAATATTCTATCAGAGTAGCTTCACTGTGTTTTCATATTTCTTTTGATGACAAGAAACAGCAAGTGTAGTTCTGGCATCTCCATGTGGCAAATTGATGTGGTGGAGCTTTTGATGTCTATAAAAGTCAAGCTGAATGAGCCGAACATGATCAGCTGACTGTAAGTAAAAACAAACTGAACAAATCAAGCATGAGTGAGCTGATTGTGAATTGTTCATCGACTTAAAAGTAGCAGCCGAATGGCTGGATTTCCCATTTATGATATTCTCTCGTCTAACTCAAATATTATTTTACTCTTCGCCATATAACTACATGTCTGTCCACCCAAGTAGGGTTAGAACTATGTATATATATCAAAGGGAAAGAATGCAATTGTGATTGGTTTTTGCACCCCAAAACCGGAGTCTGAACTATGGAACCCTGGCAATGAAAGGAGAAGACTCCGTTGTTTGTGGTAAGGAACATTTTTGTTGGGTGGTCATAACTTTTTTCTAATATGTGCCATGCTGACAAAATTTTCTAATAGGTTAGAATGTCTACCTTTTCAAATGTATTCATGGTCATCAGATCCAGTGTTCATCCTTCCCTCTTAAATTAAAAAAAGAAAACCAAAATTGCTTCTTCTTCTTGGTGCTTATTTCTCATTGCAATTGGCCGGGTTAGGGCAGGTTTGAACCCTAGCCAAACCTGTGACACATGTAGGCCTGAGACAAGTTGGAATCGCCATTTCTAGTTCTTAGAGGTCATATCTTGGTAACAAATCAGCTCAGCGAGGTGAGGCGAGAGGGACCTAAAAGTCTTGTGAACAAGGAAACATGACCTATTTTGGGTTTAAATGTATGAACAAGGATCCACATAGACAACCCGACCTGATATGGAAAACTATAATGCACAATCTTGCTCTTTAGGTTAAAAAGATGGGAAACGAATTCTCCATCTGAAAATTGCAAGGAAACTGTAATACATACATGATCCTATTCTTCAGAAACCCATTTTGTAAAGCTAATGTAGTAGTGCGCACTCTTTATGGAATAGTAAGAACTTCCTGTTGGTTGGCAATATATACCCATGATTGATCACAGCATGAAGCAAAAGATGGATACTGGGAAGCTGAACCCACAATTGCTACGTCGAGGATTTAAAGACCTCAGATTTCATTTTCTTTTCCTTTTTTAACCCTGAAAACTATAACTTTAATGAGCAGCTTATGTTCAGTTCGCAAGTTCAGCTGGCTTTTCATTCATGTTCCACTTTGCCTCCATAGTCCATACTGCTGAAACGAGACATCCATGGGTTTCAAATTCAATCGTTAATGCATGTAGTGTGTGACCTACCGCCGATGTTATGTATCTTTTTTATATTTTTTAGTACAACATTGTTCGATTACTTTCACATTGAATGGCAGATTTAGTGAGAAATTTGAAAACTCTATGCTGGATCTCCTAAATTCTGTTGCAAAGACACTGATGTTAGTTAAAAGAACCCAAACTAGCTAGATTGTAACTTAGTCGATTGGATTGCTGTTAATAACAATTGAACTCGGACTCTGATCTAGATCGAAGCAGTAGCCGAGTCATGTCGCCATATCGAAGAGAGGTATGCCCTGCTCAGCCTAACATTTATCAGTTACAGAGAAATGATCTGGGATCCTGTTCTAGATTCGAAACAATGATTGTTTCCAACTAATCTAGCACTGAAATGCATGTCATTCAAATCATCTCAATAAGAGACATGAATCACATGCATTATGGTGATAGATCATGATGACCGATTACTTGATCCAACATTTTGATAAAAGATAACCAAAAACTATAATGATTATGTGCTAGCTTTATCTAAGCAACATGAAGAAATGCATGCTTTGCAATGAAAAGAAGGAAGAGAAAGTGGTCAAGATTACAGTAGCGGAGAAAAACCCACATATAATACAAATGGGGGACAATTTTATCCTTCTAAAACCAAGCCATGCATGGCTTCACCTTCACTTAACCTCCTGAATCTCATCCAATGCATAGTTGTTCGTCGAGACATTTGCATAATTCACCTTGTTGAACCTTACCACGACTGGGTATCGAGAAGATGGATCCTGAAAGCCAGATCCAAAAAAGTGATCAATTATTGACATTTCTTATGGCTATATATGTCAAGTAGATGCTGCTAACTGCAAACTCACCGCTAGCAGTTCAATTGGTCATTGTAATATAACAAGCATAGCCAACTATGTTTACAATTCAAGGAAGAAATGAACAAACCTGATCGACCGCAACCACGGAGCCGACACCGTTGTACCAATAGGATTCTCTCCTGAGGATTTTCACCTGTAAATGATCAAGAATCAGGTCATGAACTCGACCAGCATCTGTTGCTAACTTCAAACCAATGTGGCTAAACTTAGATCCTAAATTACATTCAAGTTCAAAAGATATCACACTTCAAGCTTATTACTTGTGGAGTTGTGCTAGGACCTAGGACTTTCTCAGCTACTGGTTTCTCTATTTCTTCTTAGGTTTGGAAGTCCTGTCCTATTAATTGAGCACTTGGGTTTTCAAAATAGTATAAAAAGGGATATTTTGAAGCATTGCTATGAATAAAACTGAATTATATGCAAAGTGGAGGGATTTCGAGTTCTTTCACGCAAAACAGTCAAAACGAATTCAACGTTTAACCTTTTACACACACACATCATTCTGTGCATGTATTTTATACATATACGTTTACGTACATACATACATGTGTGTGTGCACGTATGTATGCAGTAACCCATATAAAGTGAAACCAGAGATCTTTTGTCTCAGTTGTAGTGTTCTCCAAGATGCACGAGTGTATTCATAGCTCATATCAAGTTAGCGTATCAAAGTAAAAGATCGGCAAGGTTAATCAATAAATGATTGTGTTGGTGTGGACTTAACCAAAACCAAGCCTTATCCCACCCCGGAGGGCTTGACTAAATAGGTTCGCACTTCTCACCTTCGTGCCACGTTTGGGACCAACAGGTGGGGGGGGAGCTGGCTTGGCTTCTGCCACTTCTCCGGCTGCAGGAGCTATTTCCGCCGGGGGATCATCACCGCCTTCCTGAGCCCTGACCACCAGCCTTGCATTTCTGGGGCTCTTCCTGGTGAAGGCCAAGAATGAGCGGGATGATGATGAAGACGAAGTGGTAAGGCTCGGGCCCAGTGTGAACCCACTGGCTGCAGATGCCATGTTGCAGGTAGCCATGGAAGACACTAAGAGCCTTTCTTTGTGAAAGTGAGCTCACACGCCAACGCTACCGAGCCTCAAAGAAAAGAAGACGGGAGAGGTGAATGAGTGCGCCTATTGGCTGATATTTTGTGTATTTTTCTTCTCCCTCTTTATTGACGTCCATGTAATAATTATCTTCTAGTGCAGGAGGAGAAGTTTGGGCAAATGGGTTTGCGCCACGTCATCACCATATCCAGTCCGGCCAGATAACGTTTAATCCAGCGAGTGATTAAATGCTCCTAAATACTTAAAATCAGCAGGCTCGAGCTCAGACACAAGTTGAAGGTCATGAGTTCGAACCGAGGATGTGCATCTCGCTTCATCCTCCCACTAAGAAGAAAAACAAGTTGGAAAATAATAAAAATGGGGTTATGGATCAGATACTGCACAGGTTACTGATCCGTTCCCATCATGAGGGACCAGCACTTTGCAGTTTCAAGTGATGAGGGGATGCAAGTATAACCCAAGGCTCAAGGACATATTGAAGTTGGGTTTTTCTCACATTTTCTCGAAGGCTCGAGAAGATTTTATAAAAATGGGTGATATGTTCCCCGAAAAATAGAAACTTAACAAAGAAAACCAAGTCTATTTAATTGGTCAGGCTCAAATTTGATCTCAACTTCAAGCTCATTCATAAGCTTGATTGAGCTCTATGAAATCCGAGAGTGGGGAAGCTTGATTTTAACTTAAGCTCTTACCAGCCAAGCTTAATTTGCTGAAATATAACCCCAGCCTCAAGACTAGCGATTGTATCTCGATAGAGATCAAGCTCAACTTCGGGCTGAGCGTTTCTTAAATGACCCAAGCTATCTTGCACACTCTCGTGTTTGATTTGGCAAAAGAGACGAAACGTTTACATCTGGAACAAAGCAGAACATAAGCTAACACGTATCAATTAAAGATTAAGCAATAGTCATAGAGAAGGTAGCATGCTCAAACTTGGTCAATAAGTAATACTGAAATCATCCAAAGGCCAGCAGATATTCACCCAGACACTTTAAAATCAAATAAATCAAAAGTTCATTCCTCCCAAATGCCATCAAAGGAGAAATTTTTCACTTTACTACAAAGTTCAACTCGTGGTACAGAGCACCTTTTTATCAACTTTTGTAACCACATGATATTTTAATTAATGGAAGAGAAGTGGTTGATATGCATCGAAAGAACTCAACTGCAACAAGAAGAAAGCTATGAGGGTCTCAACGGGAAACAGGCATAGGGTTGTAAGAAGGAAAGTTTTCGAAGAGAAATCATGATCAACAATTTGTCATGATCAATGTAAAAAGAAAACCTATAATACTTGAGAATAATGAGATTTTGGTAAGCATGGTTGTATGCCAAGGTGTTAAACTTAAAAGTAACAAATAATTATATTGAAACATCAAACCATAACCATAATAGCAAAACAAACATTGCAAAACATGTAAGTTATGCCACAGTATCGACAATAACATAGTAACCATCAGAAAATCGAAGTAAGGCATAAAATATCAAAATGAAGATCTCAAAACATAAGTTTACTTCCTTAACTGCAATTATTATATGATACATACAAGAATCAAATTTATGAACTAGCAAAGGTGCACTACCATCCAACGAACAAAGAATCTACTTCTATCAAATGAAAGTTTACCGTGGCACAAGAGCATGATATCTTATCATGACAATCTAAGCATACATAAACATAATATCAGAGACCAAACTAACCCTAGAGACAAGCTTTCTGGTTCATTACAAGATCTATATCAGTGGGTTAACTCTCCTATGCCATTGTTTTTCGTTGTACCTAATGGTTTTTCCTCTTTGAAGTATAGAGAATAAACGTTTGACCATGAACAAACATTTCGGACTAATAAATAAAAAATGTCAAGCACATAAGATGAACTATAACCAGCATTTGTGAAGAGAACTATTAGAATCAAAAGCTTATTTTGGTTTTGTATCATCACTTCACAAACTTCACATGGTTAGGAAAATGATATGAACAAGAGGACTCTCATCCTCCGCTTCAAAAAATCAATTGAAGGAAATTAATATGAACAGATTTTGAAATAGACTGAATACAAACAATTGAATGACACGAGCAATAGGGGATAAGATGAGAAGCAATAGGGGAAAAGCACTGGTTCTGAAAGGTAAGGTGCCAAACAAACCACAAAAAGCTGTCATCATCATTTTTCACGCCGGATATTGGCGCCATCCTAGTTTGTCTCGTCTTCACAGTTGCACCATCATCTTCAGAAAGATACCAGCATATATATGTAGAGCCAGGTAAGGGTACCAGCATATGAATAATGGATCATTTGTGTACAAAACAAGCACTTGGGCCTTCCCTCCCCAATCGCAGGCAAGTAGTCTGTAGGGTGATATGTAACATTAGAGCCATGTTCAATGACAATTGATGCAAGAACTTAGAGACCATACTTACGTTAGCTATACGGTTCTCACACTTATTGAAGGTGACCAACCTTACAGACAAAAGTAATCGATATTTCACATGATCTTATTTATGTTTCCCCCCTTCATATTAAGATTTATTGTGCGTTCCCTATTCAATTTCCAAGTATTGATATTGTCATGTACACCATGGTTACTCGTTTTTTTTCTTTCTCATGCTTGCCTTTAGTTCTGAGAGATGAATGCCCTTCAAGAAATTCTGTTTACAGCTACAGCTCATGGATACCACTGAGATGTTACACAGCATTGTGGCTCAATGTGTGTTCCAGGGAATCTGATAAATTCCTTGATTCAGCTGGTCAGATTGGTCTAGGATGTATAAGCTAACCCCCAAGTTCCACCTTGGTTAGAACCACGTAACTGAAAAGTTCAGTGAGTACTTCAACTATTAATATAAAGATGGTCCCTCCACCACCAACATCCTCTCTCTTGCCAAGAAAAATCCACAAGATCTCCAAAGGAGAGAACTCTATGCAGATATGATACAGAGAACAAGTCTCACCATGCCCACAATTCCATGTTTGACATTTAACATTAGACTCAAGCACTCGACAAGCGCAGCAAAAAAGGACATGAAAAATAGAAAATAAACAGATTCACTACCCATATTTGTGGAAAATACAACATTCTATGAGAAGGATGAAAAATGTTACACCAAGATCAGTTCATCATCAGTAGAGAACCGTTTACACTTTACACCCCTATGCAATGCACTTAATATACATGAGGTTTACAAGAAACAACAAATAAAGCATAAAAAATACAAGTTGCTAGTTGTCAAAACAGGTAGTCTGTCAATGCATGTGCAACATCACAGAGAAATAAGAACCAGCTTGTGTACATCAACCAAGTACCAAGAGGTTACACCATTGAACTTGCAAATAACAACTTTGCATCACAACATTCAGAGATACCATGTTGTAGGTTTTCTGGGCCAAAGAAACTTTTTCATCTGCAATGGTCAAACAGCGCTTTTGCTCGTCAAGGGCCTCGTTTGAGAATCTGATATGAGAAGTATCAGGTGTTATGTTTCCTGACTCAATGCCCCGACGAATTTCTTCTATTTCTCTTTCACATCGCTGTTCATTTTTCCATTGAAGGGCTGTCATAAAGAAATAATGGTCATGTCAAGTCTGAAAAACATTAGAAAACACGCGACATACTATATTCTTCGTTTCAGACTAAGAAACACTAAAAAGCCAAGCACGAAAAGGAGTACCATAATAAAAAAAGAAATCATGACGAGCAGAACGTATATACGTGAGAAAATGCGTCAAGTGACCATGAAGAGAAGTTGATGACCAGATTCATATTATCAATCGCGCGTAACAAGACGCACAGCGTTCTGATGTTTTCTCACATGGGTGCTAAAGTAGCCACATTTTACTAGGACATGACGAAACTAAATGCGCGCAGATCTTAAATGATATAAGAATTCTAGGGCATAATGCACAAAATTTAGAGTTAATCGACAGAGAGGCGAGATGATGGAGACGTCGATCGAGATGAAAGAGATCTCTTACGCGCGAAGAATTCGTCAAGAAACGACATCTCTGTTCCCTCTATCGAACTGATAGCTCGCGATGCGAGATCTTCCCGCCCTACGCCTTTTATACAGACACGTGCGAGTGGGCGGTTTTCCCTTCTGTCGCTTTTCCCTTTTAGTTAAAAAATCTTGTACACCATTCGTACAAGATTTGTGTGTACTATACTCGATTTGCACGTGTATGTATATATTATATATGGGCATATGACGGTCAGAAGTTTTATTTTTTAATATATATATAGCAAAAACTCTCCTACCATAATATGTCCTTTATATATATATAATATATATATATAAATGATAAAAAAAATTCCTAGTCTTATTTTCAGATACTGGGAGGTCGAAGCCGGGTACATACATAGGAAATCAAACTGATGACCGCCATCAGGTGAATCAAGAGTCATCCATGCTATGAGTGCTTCTTTGCAGTTTGTACTCGAGAATCCAACCCGAATACAATTCATGTGTGAGGCAAGTTCATGAGAACCCACACGAATCAACATAGGTTGCTTTTGCGACCAACAAGTCTTCCATTGAAAAGAAAGGGGGTCGTCTTCAAGCGTATCCGTTATTAACAAAGATGCCAACTGGCATGATCTAGACATGTTAAAAACACAGAACTCCTTTCAATCTCTTACACGATATCAAAACTCAACCCAAACACGGCCTAAAAAATTCATCAACATATTGGAAGTAACCGTAGACATAATAAACCAATTTGACATGCCCTAATCATAAACAACAACGAGAGATCCAAAATAAGCCATAATTAAGCCATATGAAAAATAAAAATAAAAGAAAAAATTAAAAACATATAAGTGCAAGTCGACCTTGCAGACTTACCTTAGAAAAATCAATGTTCCGTTATAAGTGCGTAGGGTACACGAGTCTTCTTCGTAGAATAAAACACACACAACTCGAAAGACATGCACCTGACTTCGAGTCGACCTCGAACAAGCCTCAATCATCTACAGTTGGGACAAAGAGAGACTAATCACGAACAAAAGGACAGGAGCAGTACCACAGAAAGAAAGACAAAACCAAAAGACGGGAAAAGAGAGAGGGGGAAAACTTTGTGTTTAGGGAGGACCCCTAATCACCTATTTACAGGATGCGCGTGTGGATCACAGATCGTAGATCTAATCCAAACGACGTACCATTTTATTTGTAATCATCTTGTATTATCTGGAATCGTCTCACCTTATCCGAAATTATCCCACCATATCCATATCCGTAACCGTGAAAGACACTTTACCGTTAGATCAAAAGTTTTTTGGGCAAAAAGATATACCTAAAACTCAAACCCATGTCCGGCCCAGTGTGTGGTATAATATGTCATCCCCAAGCTCTTTAAACTAAGGTTCATGACCTACCAACTATATAAAAGGACATGTGGGTTTGTCACATTCTTCAATATAGGGCTAATCCTTGTCTTCTTTTAGCCATCTCATGCACAAGTCTCTCATATGTTACTTTTTATACTTTAGAACTTTCACATATATCATTTAAATATTTAAGGATGTCAACATGAATTAAATGTCATTAATACTTGTAAAAGTGTCATCTTAACCCAACCATCATATTATGCCTTCATTCATGGTACCATTCGGTTTAAACCGTTACCTAAGTTATTCAATATTATCGTTAGAAGAACTAGGTGAACATACGTCTTGAACCAATACCTTAGGCATAAAGGTGACTATTAGTAACATAACAAAAATTGCGTGATCTATAGGGGTAATTCATTAATGATCATGCATTCATATTCTCTATCATGATTTACTTTAGAGAACAATCAAATTCTCCTATTGCGATCACACAATGTCAATCACTTAGTTGTGCATTTCAAAATATGTATTGCTAGCATCTTGTCCTATGACTCGATCCTATTAAAAGAATAATTTCTTCCTAAACTTATAGTCATGACACTTTAAGTTTACAGTGCAGAAACACATAAATATTGAAAGTATTAGATAATACAAAGTGTCATCTTATTCACGCAACAACTTGTTACTATCACATTAAACCTACTTCATAAGATCTTCACTTAGTTAGGTTGGATTGTCACTACTTGTGAATAAACTCTTAGTCAAAAGATCAACTGTGTTAGTCTTCATTACTTTTGGTTGTACTTAGAACTACTGATTTTAGTAATTGTAGTCATGCTATCACAGTGCACTGAAATTATAAGAATAAACTTTTTTACTATATGTAAACTGGATATAAGTTCCTTAAGTTATTTAGCTTTCAATCCTGTGTCATCCAAAACACATTTTTGCTCCAAAAGTATAACGAACCAAAATAATTTTTTTCTTAGATTTTCATGTGACAGTGCCACCACCCATAAACACATTTCCAATGACCCCATTACTCGAAGAATTCTTTATTATCCAACTAGCATCACTAAATCCTTCAATAACCGAAGGATGTTTACCATAATGTAACACAAGAGAAATTGTTTCGTTCAAATAGTGAAACACTTTATTTAAAGCTTTACAATGGGTTCTATTTGCAAAAATAATGTATCTACTCAACTTACATACAATAAATATAATATTTGGTCGTATACAATTGGTTAAATATATCAAACTATCGATATTATGAGAATATCGTAGTTGAGACACATGAATACTACTTTTATTATTATACAAAGTCTTAGATGAATTATAACAAGTCTACAGTTTGTATATCCAAATCTCTCTAAAATTTTCTCAACATAGTGAGACTGAGAGATTACTATACCATCAGTAAACCTTGTGATTTTAAGTCCTAAAATCACATCAGTCACACCCATGTCCTTCACCTCAAACTTACTATATAAAAATGACTTAGTCTCATTTATTATTCTCATATCAAAACCAAACAACAATATATCATCTATGTATAGGCAAAGAATAATGAAAACATTATTCAGTGACTTATTGTATACACACTTATCATAATCATTAGAAATTTAGCAAAAAGATGATATTACATAATAAAACTTTTCATGCCAATGTTTAGGGTTTTTTCAAACCATATAATGATTTAACAAGCTTATAGACCTCATACTCATTCCCACAATCCACAAATCCCTCTTATTAATTCATATAAATTTCTTCATGGAGGTCACTATATAGGAAAACATTTTTCATATCTATTTGATGGATTGTAAGGTCATATATGGAGGTCAGTGCTATAAGCACACTGATGGTCATCATTCGAGAAACTAGCAAATAGATATCAAAGTAATTTATTCCTTCATTTTGTGTGTATCCATTGGTAACTAACATGACCTTATACTTATTGATTGTTCCGTCCACATTCGGTTTCTTATTAAAGATCCACTTACGACCCACAATAGAACAATCAGGAGGCAAATCCATCAATTCTGAATTATCATTGGAGAGAATTGACTGAATTTCATCGTTAACGGCTTCCTTAAAAAACTTAACCTCGGGTGAGGTCATAGCTTGCTAAAAGGTGATAGGATCATCTTCGACATTGAAAGTAACAAAGTCACTTTCAAAGTCCTTTGATATCTTAGGTCGTTTACTTCTCCTTGATTACGTTGTTTTCTCAGAGTCATCTGACATGACATGAAAACAACACAATCAGAGTCACCTACCATATTTGTCATCCTTTCCATATGATCGGGAATGAAACCTCAGAATCTCTAAAATATACACATTGGAAAACTCCATTCCTCATGAGAAACACATTCTCAAAGAATTTAATATCACGGAGCTCAACAATTGTATTGACGTCTATGCCAAAAATAACAAAAATGATACTAAGAATATGTATGCATAGCTTGTTTCCACGTTACCAGACTGCTGGGTTGGCACCGATTCTATCCAGTTTCCGCTATCAGAACAATTCAAGAGATATAACATCCAATATTTTAGTCTCAATTTCTTTCTCTTATGTTTAGGGATGGGTACTTTCGCAAGATACTCCTACATTTTGAAATATTTGAAACTGCTATTTCGACTCTTACAAAACTCAAAGGGACTACTTTCCTTATTCTTATAGGAAACTCTATTTAAAATACGGCAAGGTGTATTCAAAGCTTTCTCCACATGTAAGTAGGTAACCAAAAACTTTGAAGTAAAATATTAATCATATCACACAAGGTTTTATTCTTTCTTTCAATTATCTCATTAGACTAAGTAGAGTACAAAATAGTAACCTCATGAACAATACCGTTATTTTGACAATATACTTAGAAAAGATTTGAGGTATACTTTTCACCCCTATCAGATCTTAATCATTTAAGTACCTTGTCTATTTAAGTTTGTTCTTCATTTTTAAATATGTGAAACTTTTCTAAAGCTTTATCTTTACTTTTAAGTAAGTAAATATAACAATATCTACTGCAATCATAAATAAACATGATAAAATATCTTTTGTTATTCATTTTAGTTATTTCATTGAATTCACAAATATTAGTATGCACAAAATCCAAAATTTTGGATTTTCTTTCAACTATATGAAAAGGTTTCTTAGGTTGTTTCGCTTTTACACATATACCATATTTGTGTTTTCTATCTATGACAGTTTTAGGGATAAGATTTAAATTTATCATTCTTTTCATAGAATAAAGGTTTACATGACCCAACATAGCATGTTATACATCAGATTATTCAACATTGCACACAAAATAAGAAGATGAAACAGAAGCAAAAGCTTTATTATCATTATAATCCATACAATAACCAACAATTGGTTGTACATAAATTTTAAACAAAGGATAGTAGTCGTAGACATGTTTACTACGGTAAAAGTTGATTTCTTTAAGAATGTTGGAAGTAATTATAGATATACATGCATAATAAAATAATATGCAACAAATATAAGTATGCCTCGTTCATAAATAATAATCACATATCCAAAATAAGTCATAATTAAGTTGTACGAGAAAGAATCAGCAGCAGAAATCAGAAACTTATCTATGTGAGTTGCTCTTGCGAATTTTCTTTAGAGAAATCAGTGTCCCGCTATGAGTACATACGGGTACCTATGTATTCCTCCCAAGATAAAACATACACAACTTGAAAGACACATACTTAGCTTTGAGTCGACCTCAAACATGCCTCAATCACCTATGATTGGAATAGAGAGAGAAACTAACTACAAACATAGGGATTGAAACAACACTACGGGGAGAGAGACAGAAATAAGAGACACGAAAAGAGAGAGAAAACTGTGTATTTAAGGAGGACCTCTAATCACTTATTTATAAAGTACGTGTATGGATCATGAATCATGGATCCGATCCAAACGATACACTGCTTTATCTTTAATCGTCTCATATTATCCGGAATCGTTTAATCTTATCCCTATTCGTGAAAAACTTTTGATTGTTACAACAACAAAAAAATTGTGTAAAAAGATAGACTTAAGACCTAAGACCCAAATCCAAACCCAAACTCAAGTTTGTTCTAATGTGTGGTATAACATGTCTTTTCCAACCTCTTTGAACTAAGGTTCATGAGGTACGGACTATATAAAACGATACGTGAGTTTGTCACATGCTTCAATATGGGACTAAACTTTGTTTCTTTTGATCATCGCATGCCCAAGTCTCTCATAAGTTACTTTTTACTTTTTACATTGACTTTCACATATATCATTTAAATATTTAGGGATACCAACGCGAATGAAATGTCATTAATGCACATTAAATCCAGCACATATCCACCTAAGGTGACAAAATATGGATTATCTTTGGTTTGCTATGTTACGCTAACAACAGATCTTCACACCAACATGACCTTTGCCACAAATTGTCGATGTACTTCTCTTAAACACAGCCGTTCTATGGCTGGATGTAGCTTTTCCCAGCATTCTCAACCAAGAGTCGATCGCTCCATTGGTTTTGGAGACACCCAGCAAGAAGCTTTCTCAACATTCTCCCTTGCTCTTTTGACGTTTTAGTTCGAAACAGAACTTTAGGAAAAAGAAGGTACAGTCGAGTGTTACCTGGCCGCATTAAACAGAGAAGCAAAGACCTCCACGAAGCACATAGCGACTAATCGATTGGGAGGGAGAGAGAGAGAGATGGTACCAATTTAACATCTGAATCAGACTCACTGTTTTGAAGCATTCATTAGAAGAAAGGCAGAGGATGCATTATCTTGCTGAAGCGCTCATTAAAAAATCCTGTGAAATCATTTTCAAAAGAAAATTATCAGAGTGATACTCAAGTCATAGCCATTACCAGATTGGCACTAATCTATACAGCACATGCATACACTGGATGGATATACCACAACGAGTCCAGATTTGAGCTCCTACTCGTTAAATTTCACCAATTTGTCTGCCAGCTTCCTTTGTGAGCTGAATCCACATCGTTTGATCTCAAAAATTCACTAGAAGAACCTAGTGCCAGTGGTCTATTCAAGTTCATATTCATCTCAGGCAGGCATAGATAATTCTGCTTAGAAAGTAGCAGACCTCTAGACATGTAACTACTGCTGGATCGAGTGAAGGAGGCTGTATTGTTCACGTCATGACCTCTGATTAAGTCGATGCTCTCCTGCTGAAAATGAAACGGCCAATTTTGTGCAAAATATCTTGACAATGAATTATGAGAGAAATGATCAGCTTCAAGGATGTATTCTTTTCGAGGCGACCACACATTGCAACATGAGCCAAAATCATGTGACACAATTTCAGGGTAGTGGCCATCATCAAGGATGTGTCTCCTTTGAGGTGACAATGAACTGTAAATTGAGTTGAAATCATATGATGCTATTTCCCCAAAAGACATAGGTTGTGAAGAAAATTTTTCAGAGTGGAAAGGAATATCGAATGGAAAACATGAAGTTGCCCTTACTCCAAACTCATAAAACCATCTAATGAATGATTCTGGTCTAATATTTGCAGTACTCGTCTTTGGCACTAATGCATCAACGGATGCTTCATTCTCATAGCTGGCATCCAAGCGAAGACGGCCCCACCAACTACCAGAATCTAGAATGTCAAGTGGGTCAATGATCTCCTTGCCTGCTGTCTCTTCGACATTATATGTATCATCTTCAAAGATAGGCCACTTCAGAGAGTTCCGCTGAAAATCAGGCACAACATTGGAGTCCAATAAAACATAATCAGATGGCACATCCTCCAGATTATAGCACCGAAGTCTTTTGGGATGAACTGTTTTAGATGTAGCGTCTTTCATAACAGGCTGATTTGGAGAGTGCCACTGAAAGTAAGGATCACCTTTAGAGTCCAATAAAACGAGATCAGATGGCACATCAACCACTGTATAATACTCAAGTCTCCTGGAATGCACTGGCTCTGCAAGTGTAGCAGCGCCATGTAAAGTATTCCTTGTCATGTATAATGGTGCGGATACACCAAGTAATGCAGAATCAGATGTGTTACATAGCATTTGATGTGCCTTCCGTCGTCCCTCATTGAGTTCCTCAGTATTCCATGTACAGGGATTTGGCGAAACTAAATCAGACCTCACAATGGTCTGATAATTATTTATAGGTGAAAACAGAACCATTCTCTCTGCATCCTTACTTTGGAACTCAGTTGAACCTATTTCATTATGGTAAGTGAAGTTTAGGCCGGAATCATCAAGTAGCAAATTGTGATAAAGCTTTTTAGGCCTTGGATGTTCAAGCATTTTCCCAGTATAATTATCTGAATCAGGATCATCGCAGTTTGAGTGCTTGGTATTTGACTTGACAGTTGACAATCTCGAGGAGGAACAATCCTGTACAATATCCGAATATCAAATGAGTTAAATTTAAAACTAATGAATAAGAACGTCCGTGCATGAATGGAAAGGGTTTCTGCTAGGAAAAAATAGCAAATCTTTCAAATGAATTAACAATAACCAAAAGATTGAGCACGATTGAAGCATAGCTTACGTTCTTTTCAATTGCTAGCCGCTGAAGGAGCTTTGGAATTGCGTCTGATCTAAAGAAAGTCATTTTTGTAACAATAATTAACAACACGTTGAAAGGCATCCTCAAAGGAAAGTTCTACAAGATGGAGAAAAATATCATACCCAAGGGATAAAAAATCATCCAAACTAAGGGACAATGCTTTTGCAGTCAATTCACATAATTTTCTCCGCTTTATAGAGAAGATTTCTCCATGTTCATTCTGCATCCCTGAAGACAGAAAAATTTTTGGAATACACCTAATTACATTTATGAACCTTAGCCAAGCCATTTATTAGGTGGGGTCAGCTAGACTTTTCCATAAAAATGACTTCCAAGAGGCTCACGTATCCTGGTACTATTTTCTCCCAACTACATGTAAGAGTTTTGATAGGTTCAGGTGTATTACTGCTGGAAAGATTGCACCCCTGGTAGCTTACCAACAAAGTTTCACATAGGCTGTCAGCTACCCAAAGCGTTCCCCTCCTTTACTTGGGCTTGGGATGACCTACATGTCTAAGATAACAATTTCCTTTAAGAACTGAATTAATTCAAATATCTTATATCACGTTGCTAAGTTGAGAATTTGACATTAACTGGATTATCATAGAATATTTGGAACAAGATCCTGCAAGTCAGAAGCTTTTGTTCCTTACAAATACATTCAACAATTTCTCAATATGTGTAAGTCTCCACTCTTCTTCATGCCAACATACTTCTCTATTGCTCTCCTTTTCTTGTTAGTAAGATCACATTTCATCGATTTAAATAAATGCAGTCAGGTTGTTGTGGTGTAATGTACGGACATCATGCATAGAGGTCTTATGTAGCAAACTATTTCTACACTACCTTATGCCATCACATTCCCATGTTTAAAGCAGTGTCGCAGACAAGTTGTTTTAAGCACAAATATCAATCACGCTCCTTTATCTATTTTCCGTAATCCTTTGCTGTTTTATTTTTTATAAAGAATAAAGTTCTGACCCCTGGCATGGGTAAAGTAAGAAGACATTTGGAATTTCTGTTTTCACTGATGCTTTTTAGGATAAAACAATAACGTGGGAAAAGTGCAAATGCACATGTTTCACAACCCAATTCAGGCTCAACAAAGACAGTATAATTACAGGAAAAGATAACGGGACATTAAGAATACCTGACTTGATTGAATCTACTCTCAAGGGAATACTTGAGCCAGTCCCTGGAAAGCTTGGTGTCACATTGTGAATGCTGGAGTTCTTTGAATCCAAATTTTGCACAATGTGGGAGCTACTGCAAGGCCAATTTGATGGCACATCACAATTGGGGAACTCCCTGGAAGCTGTGACAAGTGAAACATGTGGGCTGCAACTCGGATCTGATGTATTCAAATGCTTTATGGCTAACGAAGGCCCAATCTTCTCAAACATAGTTTGACTCGCTTTGCCTGTTTTTGCTGCAGTGGCGTATATGATTCAAAGAAACATTTATCAGATAGAACAAATCTTAGTTCTCTCCTCCACCAGACTACCAGTCAACTGAAACTGAACCATACAAAAGGGTTACTTTATACCAAATCAACTATATACGAGTTTTCTTGAACAGTGAAATTAACTAGAGGGTTCCTTTAACCATGTTAACATGACCGGGCTTGTCATAATCAAATTATCTTGATGCTATACAGCAAACCAAGCCAAAAGAACGTTGCCAGATTGATTTCCAAATTAGTGGCCAACCTGAATCGATAGTAACTTGGCTGAACTAAGATAACCAACTTAGATGGTTGAGGATGGGACATGATGTAATCTTGGTCAGATGGGACTGGACGCTTGCACTTGAACAAGATCGCATTTGTCCAATAAAAATCAACTAAACATAGTAATTTCCATATTTTTCTGAAGTGTACACATAAATTCCTGGGAAAAACAAGTGAATGCCCTGATCACAATGCTGTGGAGACATATCTTGAATTAGGCTAACAACCTAAAATTACAAATAAAAGAAATTTGATCCTTGGTCAGATAGGAAACTGCAGCACTGTATACCTCTCATGTGATTCCTTTGCTCCAGTTTGGCAGGTGCATTTTCATCCTTTATTTCTTGAACACTACCAAATTTCCAGCAGGATTCTTCCAATGTTCTTTTGTAAAACTTGTACTCTGAAGTTTTAGGGCTCTCCACTATGCAATTCCATAGATTAAATGAAACCATTGCTGCAGAGATTCAAAATACTTCGAAATACACCAAGGAAACAACAATGACCAACCATGGATTTTGTAAAATATAGAATATACATACATTCCACAAGTGATTTCTTGTTAAGGATTGCAGGCACGTTTGGTTCACAAGCTGACAAATTGACACCCACAAAATGCACCCTCTTGTTCCTGCTCTTCATTATGCTAAAGCCAAACAATAACAAAGAAGATAACATACATGAAGTAAATACATGATTGATGCCAGCTTTTGAATCTAAAGTTGAGCAGATACATTGATGCCTAAAGCAAAAGCAGAGCAGTGAAAAAACGATTTCTTCTATGGTTTATTCCATTATTCCCAAGCACACAATTCTGAGACTCTCTGTTGAAAATTTACGGCCAATTGGCCAAGCTGCAAAGATTTCCAAATCTGAGGATCACGCATTACACAACATTTTGACGTTCTCTAGGTGAAAACCAAAAAACGAAGTATGACGGTCCATTAGAGCCGTGAAAATCTCCACATATATCTTAGACCTGAAAAATTAAAACAAGGGACATTTGCAGCTAACTTGCCGCCCAAAGATCCATTCATTTTTTTATTGTCTCACCATGTATTTTAAAACAGAACTATGGATGTGCTGGATAAATTCTCAAGAATTCACTTGAGAGTGAAATTTCTGATTCCAAGACTCAGGAATTCGCTCCCATGCACCGGTACCACGGCAATTCATCTCATCGTACTTCCAATTTGTGGAAGTTATGGCATCAATGGATCCTCATTACAGTCTTGTGGAGAATTTGGGATTCCCACATAACAAAGTGGAAAATATAAGCAGAAAATGTGAAGGATGAGAATTCAAATATTGTTGTTATTAGTCAAGACCAGAGAACTTCGGCTAGAAGGTAACTTGAATTATATTTTCATTGAATTCTTCCCATCCAGTGCACCCACCTAAGAATGAAAATATAAGAACTGTAGCTACTAAATTGGTCAGGTTTTAGAATTGCGAATCCCCACATTGCCCTACTCTTCAGGAGAATAGAGTGCAAAATAAAACAAATCAACAAGATCAAATCCCTTATCAAAGTAATCACGACGTGTCCGGGGATCGCAATTATACTTCAATATCAAACAAATTGTCCATGAAAACATGAGAATGAGCTCAATTTCGAATCATTCAAACCAGAATGAATTACTTAAACTTTAGGCCTCAGCAGGCCAGGATCATCAATTTCGCGTATCTATCGGTTGCAAAACTTTTCGCTGAGAATAAAATATGGATTAATAATGCATCATTAACAAATTATTCCACAGAATGGCTAATTTTTTAACAAATAAATCCATTTGCAGGAGAATTTAAAAAGAGAAAGAGAATGAGGATCAGATAAAGAATTTAATCATGAACAGTTATCGAAAATTCGGATGAATCCAAAAGAAAAGACAAATGAAGGAAGTGATACCAAAGTGAACGAAAAATGTAATAAAAGGATTCACCTCTTACGAGAGAGAGAGAGAGAGAGACTCCCAGCCCGCAGTTCGACGCGAAAAGTGGTTTCTGCTGTTCGCAAATCGGAGGGAACATCAATTACGAAATGGCACGGCGCCGTAATAGCGCTGTTAACGGGTCGGGTCTGATACGGTTCATAAACCAAAAATCGTCTCCGAACCGATCCGACCTAAATGCTGACATGATGGACCAATTTAGCCTCATTCACGTACTTTTATAATCTTCCTTCCCTTTCTCCGTAAAACCCTAGTCTCCCAACCTTGCCTCGCGGTGAGACCCCACGATTCGATGGCGGTTGCTCGTTCTCTTTCGCAGCCACCGCTAATCAAATTATCGTCTCCTGACAGTCTCTCACCAAAAGTCCATTCCCATCCCTCTATTGTAACGTGACAACCAGAAGCGCAAAACCAGTCCTTTTCGTCTTTGTTGCTGATAGAGCAGTCGAACCCCCATCTTTGAGTTCCTAGGCTTGGTTTGGTTTTCTAGATATGAAGTTTCATGTTCTTTATGTTGTTTATCCGTCATTCGACAGATTAAAAGTGACTTTTCGTTCAAATTTTCAACATGTTGGATGCATATTGTGCTTGATTTTAGTTTGCTGGTGGTATGTTCATGGTTTGTTCGTTTGTTTTGATCTGTTCTGCATCATTGCAGCTCGGCATTATTGGCATTTGTCCGACTATTGCTTTGCAGTGTTACCGGACCTAAAAAGAGCAAAAAGTGAAAAATGATTTGTTGTTGTATTTTTTTCTTTAAAAGATATTTTTTATCTGTACATACACGTGTATGTGTGTACGTAATCTTTATAATGTTTGTGATTCATGTCTCCGTTGCCAACTTATATCCGTACTAGGTTTTGACTTGTTCTAAACCATTCGACAGGAAGTTTGTTAGGAACGCTGGTTTTATGTGTTTCCTTATTTTTTGGCAATGACTCGTTTTTAGCTCTGGTAAATTTTATTTCTTTTGTGCGAGTGATTTGTGGAGCCGGGTAAAGTTTCAGGCAGCTTCTTTGCGAAGAAATCCACCGCAAGCGAGGTGTTTGTTTGCCCGGAAATCAAGTCTTTTGCTCTTCTGACTCGTTGAGAAGGATTTGGAAGTCCATCCCCTTCCTTGAAGCGGGTCTAGTAGGCCCAAGTACATACATGTCTTGTAATCTTTATGATTCGTCTTTTTTTGTTCTTCTTTCTTGTTTCAGTATGGTTTAGTGTGCCTCGAGTGGACAATTTCCAGATATTGGGTGTATATATTATGCATCTGTTTATTTGGAAGTGTGGGATAAGCTGTAAAGATCTTTTTCTTGGTTACACTTAGTTTTCTACTCCTTGTTTCGATGGGAGAATGTTTTCTAAGCAAGCAACAATTACTTTGACGGGGACATTTGATTTATTTGATTCCATCATCTTTTGGTTATCAATGGTCCTTTTCTGTTGTGTGGTTGTGGAGTCGGGCAAAGTTTCAGGCAGCCTCTTCGCGAAGAATTCCATCGCAAGTGAGGTGTTAGTTTGCCCGTAAATCAATGCTCTTTAGCTCTTCTGACTTGTTGAGGAGGAGGAGGAACTTTTCTTCCCCTTCCCTGAAGCGGGTCTAGTAGGCTGAAATACATTTCTATCTTTCCCTCTAATAATTTTATGATTAGAGGGAAAGATAGAGTTTGAATTGCTTTTTGTTTATTTTATCATGGTTCCTGTTCAACACTGTATGCTTGTGTGATTCATGACACTAGTTTAGTATGCTTGAGGTTTTGCTTCTTCAGACCAGGATTCCTAGTCTTCAAGCTTCAATCAATGAGGCTTCTCTCTATCAAGAAAAAGTAGAAGCCCTCCCTGTGTCTTAATGGGTCATTCTTGCAGACGATAGGCAAAGAACAAAAGAAATTGAAAGAACACTTTTCTCACAGACGTCAAGAATACCCAAGGAAGAATAATAATTAAGAGATTGGCTAAACAAACACAAAATAAAGAGATCATACAGAAGAAATTGGGTTTCTCCATCGCATACCCAAGATTGCCAGGAGCTTTTGAGAAACAGAAATAGGAGGAGAATTTCCTTCCACGGTTCTAGTACTTTTTAGATATTTGACGCGGGAAAACCCTAATACCCTGGAAGATTGGCTTGTTAAGTCCATGGATGCCAGAAATCTCAGTCATTGGCATGATGAGTTCCCCCAACGTATGACAATCCAAACATCACGTTATGATCGTCTTCCTTCGGGTCCCTCACAACATTCATAACGTTAAAACACTGGTTATGGCTTTTTTTGTTCTTCACAATGTCTGATATAATTTTGAAAGTTCTGGTCTAAGGGTATTTTCCTATTGCTTCCATAATTTTCGATTGCCGGACCTTTTTTGTGGGTTACAACAGGAGGGTGAAGCCTAACATACACCAGGCATGCACACCTTGAGGATCGAATTCACCACCTGTGCTGTAGGGGTTAGAGAGCCCAGATAGATGAGTTAACTCTGCGGGAAAACCTTGTTTTGTCCGTGGGGGCTGCTTGTTTCATGAGAGAGAGAGAGAGAGTTGGCACCTATGCTTATGTTTGTTACACATTTGATAAGAGATTAACAGTTTTGATAAAAGAAAACACCATTTCTCATCACAAGTCACGAAACAATTGCCCATATAGTTTACAACTTCATCAAGGGCCAGTCTGTCAATGTTGTTGCCATCCACCAAGTAGACAAAGTATCGTAAATAACATCCTGGTCAAAAGTAAATGGGTTCGTGGGTTGTGCCAAGGAGGTAAAAGCAACTAAAATATCAAATACCATATTCTCCTTTTACCTGCATCTTCAATCTTCAGAAGGGCAGAAAAACTGCAAATGTCTCTGCCTCTCCTACGAATGTATCCATGTTACTTTCTAGATGATCCCACTATGGTGCAACTCATTTATATGAACAGGTAGAATCCAAGAGTCTATTCACAGTTTGGAACTTTGGATGCTTGTAGATGCGTTGACCTGTACCAAGATCAACAAGTAGCAATTTCAAGTTCATGCAGCCCCATGTAAGGGTGAAGGCTTACAATGAACACACCCTTTTGTGTCATCCTAGTCCAACAGTTCTGTATCTGAAATTGCAGGTTTCGACCACGAACTGGAGCGGGTGTCAGATGCTTTCCTTGGTTCTTCTATTCTATGCTTAACCACACAGTATGCCATGGAACCAATTGTAAACAACATGATCGAACTACCGATTGCTGTCACAGACTCCGCCAACCACCATGAGCGGCGACCAACGACAACATATGTTAGCGAGATGAAAGCCACAGATACCAGAAGACAAGCAATCCACATTAGCTTGTTGATGACAAACATCAGCTGCTTCCTTGCCTTCAGATCGATTACAACGATGGATGTCTGAGCTAGAACGACAGCCAATGATATGAAGAGTGCTAGTGAATCAAATATGAGGAACACGATGAATGCAGCATCTCCGGCCACATTAGCTTGCCCAAGTGCCTGGTGTTTGGTCTTATCTGGGTTTTCAGCAAACTGACCTGGTATAGTAAATATAGCAGCAAAAGCCACAGTCGCGATAAGAACTGCAACAACTGTGGCTGAACTAATTGCATTATTGAGCCCCTCTCCATGCATCTTTTTCAGCCGATTTGAGATCTTTTTAACTCGGACCGTTGTTTGGTGCGTCTGCTGAATCTGTGAGTGGACCTCATGCTTAATGTCACTAACCGTCTGCTTAAGTTGTCTAGCAGCGGTAGGGGGTTTTGAGCTCTCCTTGGAGCTCACTGCACCCTTTTCCCTTAGAAGAGTAACAATACCCATATTTGGGCATTTTTCAGCAATATCTAATGCTGTTTCACCAGCCTTGTTGACCGTATTCACATTTATTCCTTCAGCTGCTAATAAAGCCTCCACTATCTGCCACAGAAGGTCATTAAGCAACGATGCATTATGAAGGAAACAATGACAAAATTCTGCGGCAACCACAACTAAAAACCATATTGTCAAGTAGGTAAGTGCACATATTCACCACAAATATAGAAATAAGTTGTGACAGCTTTGGAACACAATATAATCTGATGGATACAAACACAGTCCAGCACAAAACTTGCAGCTAAAACAAAAAAATAAAAAGAAATGAAATGAAAATTACAACTATATCTCCAGTAGTAAGGTAGGCAAGCATGGTGCTTTTATCACTTTTTTTTGTTACAAAAGGAGGCCAAAGTCTAACACCCACACCCACATGCACCCTCTGGGAGTCCCCCCAGCAGTAACGGAGCTCCCTGCCATTGAGTTGATGCTCTGGGTGCACGATTTTATGTATAAAGCAAAGGTTAACAAATCTATGAGTTTGTGCATATTCTAATACAGACTCTACTTTTGGAAGTTGTATTTCAGCTATGTTACATGGGTGCAACGGCACAACAATATATAAATACGATTTATTTATTTATTAATATTATTATTATATATAATTGATAATATCTCATACATAGAAGGAAAATGCAGTGTTTTTATAAGTTAATTCACTGATAAAGTAAATAATCGGTTATGATTCATGAAGTGTCCTAGTGACAAAAACAACAACTAAGCCTTTTCCCATACTAGACGCAGTTGTCTACGTAGATTCTTTGTTTCCACATAGCCCTATCATGTGCCATGTTAACATTTAACTCAACATAAGCTAGATCATTCTTTATTGTTTCTTTTCAACACTTGTCCTCTATCTCTTTTAATACTTTCAAAATCTAGTTTTTCATACCTCTTAAAGGCGCTTTTTTGATCTTTTTACATGTCCAAAATCATCTTAAACGATATTATCTCATTTTATCCTTTATTTGTGTCACTCTCAATTTGTTTCTAATAACCTCATTATGGATACTGTCTTTGCTTATATGACCACTCATCCATCTCAACATCTTTTGTTAACAACCTGCATTAATTCTATGTGTAACATCTCCTTCAATTCTTCCACTGAAAAATTGACCTTAGATATTTAAAACTTTCCTTTGCAATGTGTGACAATTTTAATTTTTGTTCTCTGAAGTGTCCTAGTGACATATCACTAAAATAATTTTAAAATAGACATCCATGTAGCTAGCCTAGCTTTACCTGGACCTTGAGTTATAGCAGAATGAGCTAGGAACTAGACTCACATTATAGTACTAATAACCAATAACTAGCTACAACCACCCAAAAGAAGCAAGGTTTTAGAGGAGGTTATGCTGAACCTTACACAAGAGAAGTATGGGTGTCGAGAATCAGAGAGTTCGACATGGGCGCAGCAGTCCACAAACCTCAAAATTAGTCTCTGACAGATGACGAAAAAAAAAGACTGAAAGAAAGATTGTTTTCATCTCCATCTCCACATCAAGCAAAGCCATCTCCAAATCCCACTACCGTGAAAATCATTGTTTCCAATCACAAAAGTCCCTCTTGAACGTAGTCACCTATGGCTGGAAAGACTGCTTCCCTGTTTCAGTCCTCCAAATTGTTTTAGATAGATCTGTCTTTTGGCAACAAGTTACATAATTCAGGTGAGAAGGTTTCACCAGAGGTATAGCCGAACGTGAACAACGTCAGCACCCACGAAATAAAAGAAAAAGCAAAAGAAAGTTAAAAGAACCCCCACAACCATCTCTCGAGCTGATTACAGGAGCTCTGTAGAAATGTGCACTTAAAGGAAGCAATTAGGATCAGTCAATCCAACCATGTCCGAATGAACTAAACCAACACTACTTTTATCATTTTTCTGGGATAAGCAAGCAAAAATGAAGAGCAAAGTCAAAGTTTTGTTTACACATCGGGATGATTGGATCAAACAAGTAGGCCAAAGAAACTTCATACATGGGACATATCCGTTGCTCCATTTGTTTTACCATTTTCCCTTATATTTGATCATATATATATATATATATATATATATATATATATATATATATATATATATATATATATATATATATATATATATATATATATATATATATATATATATATATATATGTGCTCTGCATGGTCATGAAGTTAGAATAGACGTTTTGGGTTGTCTGATTCAGCAAGAGAATTTCATGCCTAACAAATCAAAGGCTTATATCTCAAGACCCAGAACATTATGCCTTTTCTTTGAAACAGTGCAGTCAAAGTCCCCTTACATTTCTCTCGTGCTTGCTAGTTCTCCCATAAGTTACAAAATGCAACAATTGGTGGCGCAAGTCGATGAAACTGTTAACCAAAACATTATGCAAGATTGTGATGATATGAACAATCTAATAGACAAGCATTCTGAAGATTTCTTTTTTCTAGAAGCAACCCAAAAGTAGCTTCATATTACCAAAATCATCTCTGGTGGCAGTGATTTATCATTTTGATGCAGACCATCCTCCAGAGTGCGAGTGAAGAAAATAAATTCATTCTTGAAGCATGAAAGAAAGAACTATTGAGCTATTCCATGAACTAAGGGTGGGGAATGACTTGATGAGTCTGATCAAGTGAAAACGTTGTAGAAGAAAAGATAAGAGTTTTCCTGATATAGTAATACTAAGGAACACTATCTCACTGATGCCAACACCAAAAGAATCCTCATTTCATCAAGTCTTGTGTTTCTTAAGAGCAATTTCAGCGAAAATGTGTATTTTAAATTTCTTAGGGTACATTAATATCAAATGGGTTCTCATAATCAAACATCAGCAGCCGAAGTTTAACCAAGGACACTTTACTTTCAATGACATTTAGAGTGACAATCATCAATATCTGATGCTCATACAGAGACAACATTCCCATGTGTTGGTAGCACTACCTCTGCGACACGAGCCTCTTAACTGATATTAAATTAATAAATAGGAGATAGAGCATGTCACAACCAAACTTCCTCCTTTAATGTTACAAATTTGTATCTGGTGAAACATTATGCAGATATTCGTTTAAAATGCCAATTCAAAACCGAAAGCAGACAACCTTTGACCCAATGTATAAAGCATATAGACGAACAACACTAACACACACCTGAAGTCGGCTCTTTCTCGTAGCAATATGCAGAGCCGTGTTTCCTTTGTTGTCCAACAAATTAATAACAGTTGAGTCAGAGTTGATCAATTCCTGCACTACCTCAACAACTTGCCCTTTTACAGCCATGTGCAACGCAGTCTGGCCCTTTTTATCAGTCCTATGACAGAGACTCGGTTGTTTTGTTAGAAGGGCTCTTACTACTGCTAGATGCCCCATTCTTGCAGAGGAATGAAGAGCAGTTTTCTCGTTGCTCTTGGCTATCTTGGCCAAGCTAGCATCTGTCTCTAATAGAAGATTAATGACATCAATATGGCCCTGATTGGCAGCAGAGTGCAGTGCTGTTGAATTTGATGGGTCCGTAGTCATAGCTAATTCTGGGAAAGGAGAAAGTAGCTCTTTCAAGACCTCTGCAAGACACAAAAGGAATCAGTTCACAAGAAGGTCTAAAGTAAAGCTTCAACACAAACCAAGCATAGACAATGAACAAAGTACTTGCTCTGGCCCTACTATAAGGTTAGGATGCATGTGCTTTGATGCTAGCTTATTTGACAATGAAAGGAGCAACACTGAACAAGCTAAGACTAGCTTCGCACCCGCAGCTGTAAGGTTGTAGAGAAGAAAATCACCAACAACAGATTATGCTTCAAATGCTTATGAAAATAAAGGAAGTGAAGAAGGTTGGTCGAAAGGGGCACGGCTCATCTGGTTCAGGGGGTTGGTTTGGAGATATAGCCAGGTGCAGATCGGGTAAGCTCTGTCTAAACCCAGCTTTCCTATAAAAATGAAAAGAGGAGTTTGAGGAACATCTCCATGTGCTTAAACAAATTTCAAGGATTGCACTCCCCCTCACAAAGACGAGCTGCAGTGCAGATAATTATCAGTAAACATTATTATCTGAGAAACATAAATGCACCATGATCATGCACGCAATTTTTCTCCAAATCACAGCCTTGTAGCACCAATTCACAAATCAACAGCATCAAACAGACCTAAGCTAGAAACATGATATTCAACCAAGTGAAATTTCAACAGTTGGGTGCTTACCAACATGGCCCTGCTTAGCAGCAATATGAAAGGAATCATAACCATTCCTGGCTTTGACAGCAGCTGTTTCAACATCGCAGAACCTCAAAATCTCCGCAACGACCTCCACATGGCCATTTTCTGCGGCGGCATAGAGAGGGATCTCACCACCTTGATTCTCCTTGGTCATCAACCCCTTCATACCGCCTGACTCTGATTCCTTGATTATCTCTTTAACCCGCGCGAGGTCTCCGATTCTACAAGCTGAATGGAGAGGAGTATCACCTCTTTTTGTGGACCATTCCCTGTTGCTTTTCCTGTCAGGGAGGTTGAGCTGCCTTACATTTGATAAGTCTCTAGTGGCCTGCCTTTCGTGGAAGCTAAGCTGCCTTGGAGTAGGTAACTCTCTGGTGTTCTTCCTTTCATGGAAACTAAACTGTCTTGTGGTTGATAAATCTCTACCATGCCTTTCATGGAAACTAAGAGCCCTTGCAATTGATAACCCTCTCATGTTTTTCCTCTCATGAAAACAAAGCTGTGCTATGGGAGAGGCTATGGAACCACATGGGGAAAGGAACAAAGAAAAGGGAAAGAAATTGGCCTCTGAAGTATCTAACCTAGTTTCAAAGGGCCAGAAAAATGAAAAGGAACTACAATAAGGAAAATATAACCAAGAGATGAACTCTTTCAAACACCCAATACATGGTAAACTGAGAAACACCCTTTTCGTCTCACTGGCACTATTTAAATCCTCCAGAAACCAATTCGTTCCTCTGGTATCAAAGCCATATGTTTAATACGATTTAGAAATTCCCCATCATTTTCTTATCAGACGGATCAACCAAGAACACGTCAATTCTTCTCTTTTGGGATACCAACGAACTAACTTAAACAAGTTTACAGCATAAAACTAGTTTTGGTATCTCTAACTATCCTCGAAATCTTTATCTATAACGTTTCGAACCAAACCATAGCCATGATTAAGCATAAACAAGAAAAGGGAAGTCTTACTCCTTTTCTCTCGCCAAATCTGCATTCAAATCTCAACTCATAGATCCCTACCCCGCAACTGAATTCTGAAGCAAGAACTTACCTCTTCCTCTTAGGATGGGAAAAATGGAAACCCAACTTTATCAATGAATATAATAACCCATTTTCTTGACTTAACGGCATAAAAGTCATTTGGCAGGACGGAAAAGAGTTTCGCGGGGATATAAAACCTGAGTTTGACAGCCATTACCGGCAAAAAGAGAGCGTCTCATGGGCTTTGAAGAATGCAAGGCAGGAAAGAAAAGGACAGGAAACGTTGACAGAGACGAGCAAGCCAGGTACGCTACCTCCACTATATTATCTACCTTATTAATTTATAAAGCAACTAGTGTAATCTGGTTCAAATGGAGATGGCAAAAGCAGAAGAAGAGAATATGGCTTGAAAGGAAAGGATGTTTGGAGGCAAACGTGAAACTATAACCGCCGCATGCGCTTGAGAGGAACCAATCATATAGGAAAAGGCGGGGCCGGCTGAAGAAGACTTTGGCGGACCACGCAAGCTACAATGCAGCAACGCTGCAAGATTTCTATGCTTCTCCTCCATTCTTTGGTCATCCAATCTCTATCCGTTGAGACCCACCTTGTCAAACACGGACAGCACCTGCAAACCACTCATCCGATGTGTTTTTCAAAGACCAAGTGCTCAAAAACTGGGTTAATTTTTATGAGTCATGGAAAAGTTGGTACGGTACGCTCTGCATGTGATAAGGTCTTATTAAAGTTGAAATAAGCTATTATATGTGATAAGAAGATATTATTAAAGTTAAAAGATAAATATTATAGAAGAACAATTAAACCTGTTATATAGTTCTTAGTATTGAGCAGTAGTTAATCATCAATACGTAAAAATAATGTCTTTGAGACAAATGAGCGTTTACGAAAAAAATACACTATATACAATGATATTATTAGAAACAAATTGGAAGTGACATCAATAAATGAGAAAATGAGAAAAAATCATTTGAGATGATTTGAACATATAGAAAAACAACCAAAAATAATTTCAACAAAAAAATTTGAGACATTAAATTATGAAAAATATTAAAAAAAGAAGAATATCACGAAAATATTAAAAGAAAACAATAAAGATTAATCAAACTTATGTTAAATTAATTGTTAATATAATACGTGATCGAACTCTATAGAAACAAAGAATTCATGTAACGGACCTTATTTAGTATGGGAAAAGACTTGACTTAATTGTTGTTGTATTATGTCATTAAGCACTCACATAAACTTAAAAATTTTAAGTGTATAGTTCAGTTTCTTTAAGCTAAGAAAAGATTTAAGTTGTTGATTTTAATGAAGGCAAACCGAGCTGACTCATAGGTCTGCTCAGTAGGCTCGTTCCAAGCTTATTTGTGATCGGTTCGTGACCGTAACATAGCTAACAGGAACAACGTGTGTTGAACTCGGCTCGACTAAGATGACTTGTTAGTGAATTGTTCGCTTGGTCATAAACTTGTAGGCATGCGCGAACCTTCTCTATTGCTTGGTTTTTCAACGGTAACAGTAGATCATTCACACGAGAATGCATACTCTATCTAGGCAAATCATTATATTTTTCGGAGCATGAACTAAATTGAGCAGAGACAAGTTCAAACACGCACAAACATCGGTTCATTACCAGTTATGGACTTGAGATGTAACGATGTTGGTGTAAAATAAAAAGAGGTGTCGTATTTGTCATGGGTAAACCGTCGCCAGACACTGACGGGCTCTCCCTGGACCGGCACTTGGCTTCGGGACCAAGCAAGCCATAGCGGATTTCACTTGAGTGTTGGGGTTTGGCCACCGACTTCCCAAAACGGCGCGTGAGATGTCCCTCTCCCGAGTGTCAAGTGTGTCGACGCCTTGACACTAAGAGACTCACTCACTCAAACGGCAAAAGGAAGAAGGCGGTTTAATCGCAAGTGCACAGAAACTTAAAAGCAAGAAAACTTGAAGGCAAAGAGAATTTTGATAACAGAGACGAGAGTGCACCTGTTTTTACATTGATTACAAAGCCTACCAGTGGCCCACCTCGGAGGTTTGGTCATCAGAACTATGCCTTGGCCTCATAATCAAACAACACCTTATGTTCGAATCCATCTGTAATCAAATGGTGAATAGCTAGCAAATGTGTTCGAACATTAGTTGGTCGTAAATATATAAACACAAACTAGTTCATATACGAATGCAAACAGTGTATGTTTGGTTCGTTAGACTCATTACCACCCTTCTAAACGCTGCATTGTTTTGTTTTTTGTTTTTTTTTTCACAATTAAATTATTAAATGAAGTTCCTATAACCACAAGATTTACAAATACTTTTTCTTTTTTCTTATTGTAGACATAGCTCACCTGGTTAGGGGGTCGCCTCACCAATTGAAGTTCCTATTGTAATCAAACGCGAGCCTCGATGCACAATACGACGCCCATTATGAGGCCCACCAATGGCCAAGTTCCACAGTCCCGGGCTCTTAATCAAACACCTCCTTAGGGTTTGAACTAATGACCTCATGTCAGAGAGAGCAATACAATGCTAATACGTCACACCACCCATTGGCATTTATTCACCATATGCTATAAATATTGAGAACTATTAATAGTATTGTTGAATGACGATATTCACTGGTTGGATTCTGTAGAAAGATATATGACTGAATATTACCATCCAACAACCTAATGATCGACTGTGTCCAAATTAGACCTGGCTGGTTTCGGGTAAAATTGACCCGACGGTTCGGAACTGCCGGTTTTAGTTGACCCTCCTTTGGCTTTTGTTTTAGTTTGTATTTTGGTAGTTCTGGTTTCCCTGGTTCCGGTTCTGTCTGGTTGGGGAGGCATTCAGGTTCAGTTCGACCCACTGGTTTGAAGTTCAAAATCACCCCTTCTAGTCCAAATAACAACGTTCTAAGATGGACGGTTGTAAAAGATCAAGCCGAAAGTTGCGATTTAACAAGATAACAATCACCAAGTACATAATAATAGTATTGTAGATAGTACCAACTAGGATGATTTTAAAATTTGAGCTGCATGCATCTATATGAACATATCAAGTGTGACAACTTCCTAATCCAATTTAATAAATGCCCGGCCGTGAAAGATCATGACTCACTTGGCAGTGAGGTTGGTGCCAACCTCACCCGCGAGGAGTTCAATATTCGGGATGTGCATCTCTCGGAGGTCTAAGGACAACATGAAAGAATTTAATGAATGCTTCCAAATCTAGATAAATTATCCTATCAAATCTTAGATAAACTAAGAACGACTCAACAAGTTGGTGATAAAAATATACAGCAGATGAGACATAATTCTGTTAAATAATAACAATTGGCCTATTAAAGTATGCAGCAGCCACAACAATAAAGGCAACAGTAAGATGTTTATTTAAAGATAAGTTCGTAAGCTATGTTATTTATCTAAAGACAAATATGTAAGCATACTTCAGTTAGAAATCAGCTCATGTATCCTCCTAAAACTCATGCAAAACCAGCCTGATCTTCGGTCGTTCGGCATCACGGCTACAGCTTCAACAAGTGGTGTGTTCCTCCTGTGAATATTTCAGCTATCGATTTGCTTAGCTAAGATAGTTATGTCTAATTTCAAGTTACATGGAGATTAAGTCTCTAACTTCAAGTTAATCATTCTGATTAAGCATGATAGGGAGAATATTAAACTTGTGCATGTAACATGAGTTTTAAGAGGCTATACTGCAATTTGGTTCTAAGACGAGAGGGAAAAGAAAATATGCGAAGCTTTCCTTTTGTTTTCGGTGGATCCACCTACAGACCGAACTTCGTATAATTGTGTGTTTGCCTCTTCTATTTCTCCTCCCTATATTACAATAATTTCCAATTAATTGAATCCCCTAGGTTTAAACCAATGCACTCTGTCAGTGTCGTGTACCATGTATATTGCACTCAGAGCTTGATTCCAACGTGAACAACATTCATAAGCAGACATTGTCCTGAATTCAAAGTTTAACCCAGATGGGCCAAAGTATAGACCAGCTGAAGGCGTATTATCTGAGGATGAGCAAAAAGTCTCTGACATTATCAGCTAAACCAATAATCTAAGTTTCTAAATTAGGCTCGATTGAGATTGAAAGGCAATAGAACGAGGCACGAAAAATGCTTTCATGCAATGCAACCATACACAGACGAAATCATCTCATATTGCTCCGCATATCTCGTTGCAAGTAGGCATCATTCATTAGCGAACGTATATGGCTGCTAGCTTGCTTTTGTGACGCAGATGGGTAACCACATTGTAACCAAATATAATGGCATGGATGGATTAAGTCAACTAAACAAGAATTGACCTCTAAGTAGAATATTTTCTTTAAATATAAATCTTTCTCTAACATTGATCCTCTTGCATCGTGAAGGCCACAGAACAAATTGGATATTGACTGTTGAAAATGGACCATCAATAATTTCCGCATTTTGAAGTTTCGAATCTGTCCATGTACTCACAAATGGTGAATGAAGAAAGGTCTCAAAATAAAGTCTCGCCAGATCCATGCTGCTGTTTCAAAGCATAATTCGCATTGCTTCTTCTATCACAAACAGTACGTATGGGTTAATCAATATTGAGTGGTACAATGTAAGGGACTAAAGGATTTAATTCTCATCAAACCATAACCAAGCCTTTTCTCACACTAAGTTGGTACATGTATTTCTTAGTTTCCATTCAGATTTATCTTCGGTCATACCCACATTTAAATCCAAAAAGACAAGAAAAAAACATCATTTTCATGTCTTGCATTCTATTCCTTCAACATTCACAGGACGTGGAAAGTATAGCTCCGACCTGTCTGTGTTTCTTCAAAATTGGGACAACGGAACCCCTTGAAACATAAATTATATGCCTAAGCATGTTCTGGTTATACAGACTCAGATTACGGTACTCTTTTGCTCACAATAGCCTAATGACTAAGCAAATGAATTTCAATAACTGTAAAGGATGATCAACAAGCCAGTTTTGGCAATAAAGCCATGTTCATTGCCCTCATTCCTAGGATGTAATCTGAGTAAGTTGAGGAAGTCGAAGCACCCAACATTATCGAAATGGTTTATTTGGTTCTCATCCTGCCCAATAATTCAGCATCCAAGTGAGTGAGATCGTTTCCTATCATTTGAGAAAAACAGGTATCTAAACCTACAAATGCTACACTTAAAGCACAACATGCACATATGCATCTTTACTAGCAGATAAACAGAAAATTCGCCGTCAATCTCATGAAAGCATGCATCCCTGCCACGCCATTACAGGGGCATACCTGAAACAAGTGGAAGCATGGACATCACCCAACTAATCACAGCATCATCTTTCAAAATGAATTTATTGAATTCACATCCTGCAGGAGGCAAAAATGAACCTCCTACAACAACAACAACTAAGCCTTTTCCCATACTAGATGGGGTCGGCTATAACCCCCTACAAGAAGAGTATAAATATATATATATATATATATATATATATATATATATATATATATATATATATATATATATATATATATATATATATATATATATATATATATATATATATGTATGTCCGTGTGTATGCATGTGTGCATGCAGATGTGTGTTAAATCCCTGTCTCATAGCCGCCAACCACTTAGCCTGGGCTAAGGCTTGGTTTTCGTTGGTTCACTAGATCCCTGTCTAACCTTAACTGTTTATGAGCTTTTAATGATTGTTTTATTTTTGTGGACATATTCTTCCACACTAAAATAAGTATATTTCAACAATAAAGATGTCCTATTTACATGATGCGTTGAATTATGAACAGTCTTTGAGACATGGAAGCTGCCGCAATCATTCGAGCTACAAGAAATCAGAACAGGGGATACGGAATCAAAGCAGAGCATGCTTCTTTCATATCCACGAATCAGGACAATGAAAAAGAAAAGCATATTGTTTACAGTCTATACACTATGGGTTGAACCACTTGTAGACATGTATCTGTGCATAAGTTATACACACTGTACACAATGTATTCATATGTATTGCATAGCGGGGAAAAAGTTGGAGCAACAAATATAGATGATAAAATGAAAGAGACATGAGTGTTTTAAACATGTAGAGTGGCGGCCAAATGAAGCTCTAGAGAGAAGATATGAGAAATTAGATGAGCACCTAACAAGAGAGACAAGGGTCTCAAAGTGTCAGAAGGATATAATAAACGTGATCTCTGTCAGAGTGAAATGCTAACATAACAAGATAGTGCATAATGGTGACCGAAAACCTGTGTAGCTGACCTCATTTAGTATGGGAAAAGGCTTCATTTTGTTTTTGGTTTTGAATGTTTGTCTAAGTTGGGAATTTGGTGCTAACTCTCATCCATGTGTAGATGGTAGAAATGAGAGTTTAAAGAAGTTGGATGCTGATTAACAAATTTTGTTTTTGGAGATTTACCATAGACATCTTTCATGTATACATCAAATTATCTCACGCACTGCTTTTCACATGATTGGCTACGATGCCTATCATTGTGGGCCAACTATTTGTAATGGTTTATGCACTTGCATTACCTCTTGTCATTGTTGCCAAGGTAGAAAGTAAACTTTCAGCTGCACTATTCACCAGTTGGAAATGTGTACGGCAGATTCAATCCATTGAGAGGAACTATAAATGGCATTTACTTGGAACAGACAGAGATACTACAATTTGATTCCTTTTCCTCAAAATCCTATTCTTACAAATATAACATGATTGAATATGCAAAGAAACTATCCCAACTGGAAGGCTTATTGCATGCACTCTGTACATTTGCAGTGGTGTATGCACCTGTATATTTTTACTGGCTCCATGTTATGATATGACATGTTTACATGGCATAGGCTAGCCTTCTCCTACAGTATAGCGTATAGGTTATGAAGCTAACAGATCATGGGTGTTTAAACATAAAATGTTGTAAGCAGTGTTTCTTTGAATTGATAGAAGATACGTTGCTCATTGCTATATGTTTATATGTGCACTTGTAGTTGATTGTTGCAGTAGAACTTCAGAAGTCTTTTCCTTTTGGAACATTTCAGATATTATTCATATTCACCAGACCAGCTCTAATAAACTACAATTCAGTATAGGCACACTGTAGAGTGAAAGAACATGGATGGCAGTGCCTTTATTTTTTTATGAAAGTGTGGGTGTATGTATGATGTTAAATGTAATTGATGCATGATATTCACATAAACATATACCTACCAATCCGGCGATTCAAACCAGTTTTGAAACCGTCGGTAACCGGAGCCGGTTGAACTGGTCCTAGAACCGTAACCGGACCCAGATACAAGAGTCGACCTCAAACTAGAACCAAAACTGGTGGTTTTAAACTATTTGTAAATAATATATATTGTGAAGATATTTATAAAGTTAAAACCTAAAACATGGCTTAGCGGTAGACAATGACCAACTATTGAGCCAGGAGTGGGTTTGACTCCCACGGGAGTCAGGTTTACGGTTTTAAATTTTTTTTATTGATTTCGGAACCGTTATGGATCCAAAATCGAAACCGACCAGGAACATACAATTCAAAAACTGGATCCAAAACCGCCCCAAAGATGGTCCGGTTTTGGTTCTGAGTTTCAGGCAACCCAAAACCGACGGTGATTTCAGTTCCGAAACAAGACATGTCTACAAACAACAACAACAACTAAGCCTTTTCCCATACTAGACGGGGTCGGCTACATGGATTCTTTGTTTCCACATAGCCCTATCATGTGTCATATTAGCAATTAACTCACAATAAGCTAGATCATTCTTTATTGTTTCTTTCCAACACTTTTGTGGTTGTCCTCTCTATCTTTTAATACTTTCAAAATTTAGTTTTTCATACCTTACGTTCTTTTGATCTTCTTTATATATGTTTAAAGCATCTTAAACGATATTCTCTCATTTGATCCTCTATTGGTGTCACTCCTAATTTGTTTCTAATAACCTCATTACCCATACGGTCTTTTCTTGTATGACCACTCAATCATCTCAACATCTTCATTTCTGTCACAGACATCTTTTGTACATGTTATGATTAACTGCCCAACACTCATAACCATAAAACATGGCACGTCTAATTGTTGCTCTATAATATTTACCTTTAACTTTAATGATATCTTCTTATCACAAAGAATACCCGATGTTCCTCTCCATTTTAACCAACCATCATTAATTCTATGCATAACATTTTCATCAGTTCTACCATCACTCTGAAAAATTGACCCTAGGTATTTAAAACTTTCCTTTTGGAGGATGCAATGTGTGCCGATTTTAATTTCTATGTCCTCTGAAATAACCAGATCAAACTTACATTCCATATATTTTGTCTTTATTCTACTAAGTCGGAAGCCATTACTTTCTAATGTTCCTCTCCATAGTTCCAATTTTCTATTTTTTTCCTTAGACTCCTCCACTAATATAATGTCATCTGCAAATAACATATACCAAGGTACTTCATCTTGAATATGTTTTGTTAACTCATCAATTACCATTATAAATAAGTATGAACTTAAAGTTGATCCTTGATGTAACCCAATATTAACTTCAAAGAAGTCTGTCATTCCTTCACGAGTCCTCACACGTGTTTTTGCACAATCGTACATGTCTCTTATAAGGTTTACGTATGTTAATGGGATACCTCTTTTTTTCAATGTTCTCCAAAGAACCTCCCTTGGTACCCTATCGTAAGCTTTTTCGAGATCAATAAATATCATGTGAAGGACTTTCTTTTTTGCTCTAAAATGTTCCATAAGACGTCTCAAAAGGTGAATCGCTTCAATAGTAGATCTGCCTGGCATGAATCCAAATTGGTTCTCTGTAGTACTCGATACTTGTCTTAACCTACGTTCGATAATTCTTTCCCACAATTTCATAGTGTGGCTCATTAACTTGATATCCCGATAATTCATCATACAATTCTGAATGTCTCCCTTGTCCTTATATATGGGTATAAGTTTACTCGCTCCCCATTCCTCAAGCATCTTCTGGTTTCTCTATATTTCATTAAATAGTCTTTGTGAGCCAAGTGATTCCTATTTCTCCTAAGATTTTACAAACTTCTATAGGAATATTGTGTGGTCCTACCGATTTACTACCACCCTTCATATATTTAAGAGACTCTTTGACTTTATTCTTTTGAATACGTCGGTAGAAATTATGGTTTATATATTTTTCTGATTTGACTAACTCTCCAAAGTTAATACTAACATCTTTATTTTCATTAAAAAACTTATAAAAATAGTTTTTTCATCTATTTCTTATATCATCATTTGCCACTAGAATTTTTTCATCCTCGTCTTTTATGCATCTAACATAATTAAGATCTTTAGTTTTCTTATCTCTAGCCCTAGCTATCCTAAAAATATCTCTTTCACCCTCTTTTGAGTTGAGTTTTTTATATAAATCCTCTCAAATTTTAGCTTTTGCTTCACTCACAGCCTTTTTAGCTTCCTTCTTTGCTTTCTTATAAACCTCTAAAGTTTCACTAGTTTTCATAGTACAGTGTAATTTGTAACATAACTCCGCCCATGTAAGGGATCACCCTTGCATTGTCGGTCCCAAGCCCGGATAAAGGAGGAGGGTTGTGTTAGGCTTCCGACATCCAGCGTAAAACTTCGTCGGATTTTATAACATGGATTACAAAAATTATGAGCATTGCTTTGGGGCGTCCTCGCCTAACGACGTGCTGCAGAGCCCGAATGCAATAATAAGTAAGCAAGGGCCACTACATTTTCGCCCGAATGTAGTGAATCAATTGTAGAGAGGGTTCCCACGTCATGGACGGGTGTGGGTAAAGAAGTTAGTCCTGCTACATTGCCACCCGAATGTAGTGAATAATTTTCAAAGAGGGTCTCCGCATTTTGAATATGGATGGATACGGGAGGTAAGAAAGCTAGTCCTAGATAATAAGATTCGTATTGGTTCTTGGAATATCGAAACATTATCCGGTAAGCTAATGAGGTGGTAGATACTATGATTCGAAGAAAGATTCATATTTTATGTTTACAAGAGACAAAATGGGTTGGAGAAAAAGCAAAGGAGATAGAGGATACAGGTTTTAAATTACAGTACTCAGGTAAGGAAAAGGCTCGAAACGGAGTTGGTATTATCATAAATAAAGATTTAAATGATAGTGAAGTAGACATACAATGATATAGTGACCGAATCATGACGTTGATCTCTTCATAAGATGATTTGTTTAGGAGGAGACTTAAATGGACATGTCGGTAAAGAGGCATTAGGATATCAAGGTATTCATGGAAACTTTGGTTTTGGGGATATAAATGAGGAAGGTAGGGAGATTTTAAATTTTGCTATGGCATTTGATCTCTTCATAGTCAATACCATCTTCAAAAAACGAGATGAACATTTAATTCCTTATAAGAGTGGCTTATCACAAACACAAATTGATTATTTTATTTATAGAAAAAAAGATAAAGCGTGTTGTAAGGATTGTTAGGTAATTCGAGGAAAAAGCTTAACCACCCAACATCGACTTTTAGTTATGGATTTACAAATAAAAAAATGGACAAAGAAGAAAAGAGTGCATCGAGCTATTCAGACTAAATAGTGAAACCTCAAAAGCGAGAAAGAAGATATATTTAAAGAGTAAGTCCTTCAAGGAGATGTTTGAAATTATATTGGTACACCCTGTGATATATGGAACAATATGGCTATACATATTAGGAAAGTGGCGAAAGATGTGTTAGGTGTATCTAAGGGAGGTGTACCAGCACAAAAAGAAGCTTGGTGGTGGAGTGAAGTAGTGTAAAATAAAATCAAGGCAGAGAAGGCATGTTACAAATTACATTATGCTAAGAAAACTAGTGAAACTTTAGAGGCTTATAAGAAAGCAAAGAAGGAAGCGAAAAAGGCCGTGAGTGAAGCAAAAGCTAAAATTTGAGAGGATTTATATAAAAAACTCAACTCAAAAGAGGGTGAAAGAGATATTTTTAGAATAGTTAGGGCTAGAGATAAGAAAACTAAAGATCTTAATTATGTTAGATGCATCAAGGACGAGGATGAAAAAATTCTAGTGGCAAATGATGATATAAGAAATAGATGGAAAAACTATTTTTATAAGTTTTTTAATGAAAATAAAGATGTTAGTATTACCTTAGGAGAGTTGGCCAAATCAGAAAAGTATATAAACTACAATTTCTACCGACGTATTCAAAAGAATGAAGTCAAAGAGGCTCTTAAACATATGAAGGGTGGCAAATCGGTAGGACCAGATAATATTCCTATAGAAGTTTGGAAAATACTAGGAGAAATAGGAATCACTTGGCTCACAAGACTATTTAATGAAACATGAAAAAACCAAAAGATGCTTGAGGAATGGGGAGCGAGTAAACTTATACCTATATATAAGGACAAGGGAGACATTCAGAATTGTGTGAATTATCAGAGTATCAAGTTAATGAGCCACACTATGAAATTGTGGGGAAGAATTATCGAACGTAGGTTAAGACAAGTATCAGGTACTACAGAGAACCAATTTGGATTCATGCCAGGCAGATCTACTATTGAAGCGATTCACCTTATGAGACGTCTTATGAAACATTTTAGAGCTAAAAAGAAAATCCTTCACATGATATTTATTGACCTAGAAAAAGCTTATGATAGGGTACCAAGGGAGGTTCTTTGGAGAACATTGGAAAAAAGAGGTATCCCATTAACATACATAAACCTTATAAGAGACATGTATGATGGTGCAAAACACATGTGAGGACTCGTGAAGGAATGACATACTTCTTTGAAGTTAATATTGGGTTACATCAAGGATCAACTTTAAGTTCATACTTATTTATAATGGTAATTAATGAGTTAACAAAACATATTTAAGATTAAGTACCTTGGTATATGTTATTTGTAGATGACATTATATTAGTGGAGGAGTCTAAGGAAAAAAATAGAAAATTGGAACTATGGAGAGAAACATTAGAAAGTAATGGCTTCCGACTTAGTAGAATAAAGACAAAATATATGGAATGTAAGTTTGATCATTTGGTTATTTCAAAGGACATAGAAATTAAAATTGGCACACATTGCATCCCCAAAAGGAAAGTTTTAAATACCTAGGGTCAATTTTCCAGAGTGATGGAAGAATTGATGGAGATGTTACGCATAGAATTAATGCTGATTGGTTAAAATGAAGAGGAGCATCAGGTATTCTTTGTGATAAGAAGATACCATTAAAGTTAAAAGGTAAATATTATAGAGCAGCAATTAGGCCTGCCATGTTTTATGGTTCTGAGTGTTGGGCAGTTAATCATCAACATGTACAAAAGATGTCTGTGATAGAAATGAAGATGTTGAGATGGATGAGTGGTCATACAAGAAAAGACCATATACATAATGAGATTATTAGAAACAAATTAGTAGTGGCACCAATAGAGGATAAAATGAGAGAATATCGTTTAAGATGGTTTGGACATATAGAAAGAAGATCAAAAGAAGAACCTGTAAGAAGGTTAGAAAAACTAAATTTGGAAAGTATTAAAAGAGGTAGAGGACGACTACAAAAGTGTTGGAAAGAAACAATAAAGAATGATCTAGCTTATTGTGAGTTAATTGCTAGCATGGCACACGATAGGGGTATGTGGAAACAAAGAATTCATGTAGCCGACCCCATCTAGTATGGGAAAAAGCTTAGTTGTTGTAGTGTAATTTGTAACATGCCCTCATTGCCTTGATTTTATTTTGCACTACTTTACTCCACCACCAAGCTTCTTTTTGTGTTGGTACACCTCCCTTAGATTCACCTAACACATCTTTCGCCACTTTCCTAATATGTATAGCCATATTGTTCCACATATCACAAGGTGTACCAACATAATTTCAAGCATCTCCTTGAAAGACTTTCTGTTTAAATATATCTTCTTTCTCGCTTTTGAGGTTCCATCATTTAGTCTTAATAGTTCGATGCACTCTTTTCTTCTTTGTCCATTTTTTTATTTATAAATCCATAACTAAAGGTCGATGTTGGGTGGTTAAGCTTTCTCTTGGAATTACCTTGCAATCTTTCCAACACACTCTATCTTTTTTTCTATAAATAAAATAATCAATTTGTGTTTGTGATAAGCCACTCTTATAAGTAATTAAATGTTCATCTCTTTTTTTGAAGATTGTATTGATTATAAAGAGATCAAATGCCATAGCAAAATTTAAAATCTCCCTACCTTCCTCATTTATATCCCCAAAACCAAACTTTTCATGAATACATTGATATCCTAAATTCCTAATGCCTCTTTACTAACATGTCCATTTAAGTCTCCTCCTAAACAAATCATCTCCCTTTGTGGAATTCTTTGAATCGCCTTATCTAACTCTTCCCCAAAAGTCGTCTTTATACTATCTTCTAGCCCTACTTGGGATGCGTAAGCACAAACTATATTCAAAACCTCTACATGTAACACTAATTTCAACGTGATGATTCGGTCACCATATCGTTGTATGTCTACTACACTATCCTTTAAATCTTTATTTATGATAATACCAACTCCATTTCGAGCCTTTTCCTTACTTGAGTATCATAATTTAAAACCTGTATCCTCAATCTTCTTTGCTTTTTCTCCAACCCACTTTATCTCTTGTAAACATAAAATATGAATCTTCCTTTGAATCATAGTATCTACCACCTCCATTAGTTTATCGGATAATGTTTCGATATTCCAAGAACCAATATGAATCTTATTATCTAGGACTAGCTTCCTTACCCACCACATCCGTCCATATTAAAAATGTGAATACCCTCTCTGTAATTTATTCACTACATTCCGATGGCAATGTAGTGAAACTAACTTCTTTGTCCACACCCGTCCATGACGTGGGAACACTCTCTGCAATTGATTCACTACATCCGGGCGAAAATGTAGTGGCCTTTACTTAGTTTTCACTGCATTCGGGCTCTGAGCTTTCCAGCGTGTCGCTAAGAGGTAACTCCCCAAAGCAATCCTCATAATTTGTGTAATCCGTGGTATAAAAATCCGACAGTTTTACACTAGCTGTCGGAAGCCTAACACAACCCTCCTCCTTTATCCGTGCTTGGGACCGGCCATGCAAGGGTGATCCCTTACATGAATGTAAGTATATACACAAATAGAAAGCAAAGTGTTCTTTTACTTTATAAATAATTATAAGTTTTTACATCTGCTATTTTTTAATGTTAAGGTACCTCCTCTAGGCTGATGAAGCCCTGTTGAGGCACTGCTTATGCTTGGAAATGGGTGTTGGTGGGCAATGTTGTAAATAGCATAGGTGCTCATATCATTCAGGGCACTGATACGTGTGTATCATACCATATCATACGATAAGGTACGATACATAAGATTTCTTTATAACTGTTTTAAAAAAAAGGCACTTGCCACCAAGACAATGCTTTGGGGTACAAAGGAAGGATAATTTTGTAATAGATAAAGAAAAAAGAAAAAAGAAAAGTTTAGCGTGATGTCAAGTTTCGAACGTGTCCTTCCCTCTACTGATTAGTCACAGAGACATTGCTATTTCACATCTCCATACAGTGTACTATAGATTTATAAATCTCTACATTCGTAACCACATGTTACAGACTGCAGAAATGCCATTGTCAATGATCATTGAGCTTATCTTGATATCTTCTGTATCATTCCAATACAAGACAAAAGTCACAAAACGTCGGCCCATCATTGTCTCCCTATTGAAAAAGAATTGCTATCTAGCAATTACAGGTAATATCAACACAACAATTTCACCACATGATAGTGGTCAACCAACAAATATGAAATTATCTATTCACTTAGACCCAGAACCCACAACAATTAGAATTCGTGACGACTAGTGTCCGCAACAATAGTTTCTCAGGGAAGCAATCACAAATTTCAAAATCTGCATTGGGCAATGCCTCAATTTGCCAATTCATCATGTCGACCGGAAATGAATATCAACAAATAGTGAATCAAACTACCCTAGAATTCACGACGACAAGAATTACAACAATCGATCTCCCAGCAGAACAGGCATACAGTCCAACCTACGTCACGGTCATGTCCACCGTATACAAGAATAACGCGATCTACAAGAAGTCATATTCAATCCCAAACGAACACCAGACACAAAACTCATCGGAGAGAACAAAAAAGAAAGAATTCCGAACGCAAGCGTTCTATCTGAGCATTAACTGGAAGAGAAAATAAAACCTTACCTACCAAGATCGTGCGATCACCATAAACAATAGTACAACAACAAGTATATTAAATAGATATGGGAAAAGCTCACCTCAGAAACAAATTCAGGAGCCTCATTTGTACTCAAACGTAGGAATCGGTGTGCTCGGAGTATCAAAGCTTTCCAAAACCTTTGTCTTTCCCGTGTCCGGCTCAGCCTCCTGCTTCTTCCTTCCGAAAACCTCCGAATACCACGAACTCGATTCCTGATCCTGCTGAGGAGGCGTCATAGGCACGGGCGGGGCCATGGGTTCTTCCAAAGGGGGCAGATTCTGGGGAGCAGAGAGGACGCGGTTGAGCATGATACCGGCGCCCTCGATGAGCGCGAGCACCACACCACCAAAGAGGGCAGAGCGAGAGGCAGCGCGGGGCCCCTGCCGCATCTGAAGGAAGCCGCCAGTGGCCGCGCCTGCAATGATGGAATTCCAGGGGTCCTCCTTCTGCCGGAGGTAGACCATCGAGCAATCGAATGTGGAGAAGAGTCCGCCCCAGACGGCGAAGCTCCCGCCGACGCGAGGAGCGTTCATCCGAACGGCCTGGACGCCGCCGCCAACGCGCTCGCCCCTCGGAGAGTTGTACAGACCCTTGATGAAGTGAAAGGCCGAGCCTCCGACGGCGCCCATGCCGAACGCACCGCCGATGTCGTCCAGGATCCTGTCGGGGCAGGGCTCCCTCGACGTCTCCGGCGTTCCCATCTCCGGTGTAGGATAAGAATATTCCGGTGCGGGCAACCACAGTGAACGCTAGCGTTCCGCTAATTCTTCAAAGCGCTTAGGGTTGGAACCCTGAAATTCGGTTGGCTTCCGCCACAAGGCAACCTTAAGAAAGCGAACGCACAACAAACAATATATTTATGCACCCTCGGAAAACAAATCCGAGGAAAGGGATACTTATTTTGGGCACCTCCACTTTTCCGTTTTACTTTTTCAGAAAAAGGCAACTGTAGCTAGGTAGAACCTTAAAAGATGCATTATATAAAAAGATGATATACAATTTATACAAAGTTGTGGCAACTAATAGGGAGAGCGATCCTTGACGATTTCTCCATAATCGACATTTTAATCTACAAATTTAGGAGTACTGAAAAGAAAAGAAAAACATGGTAAGAGTTGATCGTATTCGCTTTTGGGTGTTATTTGATTTGTGGTGTCAAGTTTTTTTATACTAGAATTACTGCATTCTAAACTTATTTGAAATTATAATTATGGTTTTATGTTTGATTCATGAGTAATACTTATATTTATGTTTTAGTTATGTTTAGTTTATGTGGTCGACCTCTCTCTCATAATGCCGATGTCTTTACTCGATTTGGGTTGACTGAGCCACAATTTCACACCAATAACGGGTTTCAAGTTTGATGCACAATAAAATTTTGAAATGTGATTACTGAAAATCAAGATCCAACTCCCCCAGAAAACTTATACCAATCACAAACTATGACCTAACCAAACCAGCTCATATCATGATACAATTATGTGTTGGAAAATAATATGCCAGTTCTTCATTTCACCTTGTTGAATGTCCCCTTTCTTGTTCAAACATCCTCCATGAATAAAGTTTTCACTAATGTCTGTAATACTTTTTTTCTTTCTATAGCAAGCTGAGGTTCGAGTCTGATTGAGCCGCATGCATGTTCAAGTATTGAACTCCTAACCTTAATTAGCTTATGTTAAGTTAACTGTTAGCATGGTACCTTATAGAACTTGATGAAAATAAAGAATTTATGTAACTTATTAGTTGTTTAATTTGTCATTTTCAATCATTTATTAGACTAAAAGAAAATAATTCTCAACACAGTTTTACACTGATACATATCGTGTCAGCATGTCGTGTTGTGTCGATTCCAGAAAACGGCCGTTAACTCATGGACCAAGTTTGTGCGCTTCACCTCTGCAGAACTCGAAGGCAGGTTTGTATCGACCAAGAGTCAACCTTCCAACTGTTGCCAGTTTGTTAGAGGCCTGTGGGACGATTGACACAAGAAAGCAATTAATGGTTTCAATTTATTGATTAAAACATTTATAAAAACGTGATTTCATGTTAAAAAAAAACTTGGAATCAACTGCTTGCACATGTTTCTTTTATAATATGAATTAAATATGAAGGGTCAAAATGTGGCCTGAGTTTTTTGGTTTATAAATTTGCTCTACGAATTTGGATATCTTCATAATTACGGGGGTTTTGTTTCCATCTTTAAAAGTTAATATTTTAATTAGGTGAATTACTTTTGTTTAAAACAATATATTATTAAATTATGTTATTGAAAATGAACTAACCTTGGCTATACTTATATTTACACCAACTCTACAAATTATTAAATTATGCAAAACATTGTACAGTGTTAGCTCTTCTGTGATCTACTTGCTAGAGCGGGTTCAATCCTCGACTTTTAAGTACGGGTTGGGTGCTAACATGCCCTAATCCTGCCCATTTTCATCCCTATGCAGGGTCTCATATACATATATACATACACATATATAAATAAAAAACGAGTCTAGTCCATACTCAATTCTCATGCTTAATCCTCTTCAAATATTTTCACCGCTCAATCGTAATCAATCATAGAGATTTGAGTCTCAAAAAATAAGTGTACAGTTGTACTTTTTGTGCTTATATTTAATGATCAATAGTATAATCATGTATTAAATTAAGCATATACTACTATATATATATATAGGGAGAGAGAGAGAGAGAGAAAGCATAGTTCATGCACACATCAAGGATTACTTAAACATCCCAAAGAATCTCAATTGTTTGATCAACCAGGGTGATGGTTGAAATTTAAATGTAAAAAATAAAAAATACCTTGATACTCTTTGCAAGTGCAATAAATGGTACCCAATACTACTTATTACTTGACTTAACCGTTCATCTTTATGAACATTTGAGATCTTTGAAAATATTTAAGCATAAATACATGTGTACATGGACTAATTTCTCTCTTTCTCTATAGTGATTTGATCTTGTCTATGACTAATGTTGTTCACCATAGTTTTTAGGAATATGAGTGTAATAACGTCATCCTTTTTATATTTTTAAAAACATATAATAAGTTTTAAATATAGTGATTCAATCGTGTCCATTATTGACGTTCACTCATGTTCAACCGTCACTTCATAGGGACATGAGTTAAATAACATCATCCTTGGTATATTTTTGAGAACTTATAAAAAAAATTAAATTACATTTATGTCACCCAAAAAAAAGAATCAGAGATGAGTCGATCCCGTTTTTCTTAATTATGTTCTACCATTGTTTTCTTAATAATTTTATCTTTCAAAAAAAACTTTTTAAAAATTATACTAATACCATCCCAAACAAAAGGCAATAGAAATCGGTATGTCAAAGGTAAACAGGATCCCATTTTCATAAATAAATAAATAAGTATATATATACGCCTGAAATAACATCCTAACCTAATCAGTGGCACGAATGAAAACTCTCTATCTCGATCTCCCTGAACTCTTTCCGGATGGCGCGATTCCCCCTGCTCCTCCTCATGTCTGCCAACCACGGCCGCAGGTGGATGGCTCTTCCCGGAGGCCACGCCGTCAGTGGAGGTGAAGTTGGTGTTACCTTCTTTTATTCCTGGCTACCTTCTCGAGCGACAGAGCTAGTGTTCTGGAACCGGTAGAATCCTATTCCGGTTCCGCCACCACCTGAAAGCCATGATCGTGCGGTTAGCCATTCGGCTCCGGCACCATCCAACTTGTGGTTGGAGGTTATTGTGATGCGTCCAAACATCTCATCCTTGCCGGAAATTGTGCTGGCAAATCGCCCAAAACGTGGGCAGTCAGACGTCCAGGAAATGGCCTTCTTCACCATGCATTTGCCACCGGCATGGGAAACCTCTTTCTCATCCTGTTTGTGGCAGTACAGTGTATCATCAGCCTACTGGTGACAAGGTTTTCCTTCTTCCGGACTCCACCGCGAATCGCGTTGAGCTTCCACTGTCTCTTATGCCTTTCGATGGAGAATTCAATTGAAGAAGCTTAACTATCTTTGTCTTTCTTTTTCCTTTCCACTTTGAACTTGTTTATGCGATTTCCAAAATCTTAATTGTCTGCTCATAACAGGTTATTAGGTTAGTTTGAAAGTTTAAAGCCGTTGCTCCTTAATGTGTATGTGGTGTGCGTGGGTGAGTTCTCTATTTGAAAAATAATACAATATCTTATAGTGATATAACATTGATTTACATCATTAAATGCAAAATTCAATATAAGATCGAGCTTAGTAATCTTTATTTATTATATCTTGTGTTAAATAACCCAAAGTGTTAGGTCAATGACAGGACGCTTTAGTGCCATTGTTGAGAAGGTGCATGTGTGGTGTGTGTTAGGCTTCGTCCTTCTCTTGTAATAAAAAATAATAAAAAATAAAATATATCCATTCAGTTGGATCTATCCTGTAGAATTGTCCAAATAAGATATCATTTGTGACAATGTGGTAGAACTAAAACACATCCTAGCTCGTGCTTGTTTATCTCGAAGAAATAGTTTTCAAAAAAATATTGTTGTAGAATTAAAACTTTTTACTCATTAAGCATATGCATTCATCCAAGTGGTTTGGTTAGGATGCTCTTGTAAGCATGTAGAGACACGTGTATATGTGAGCTTTTGCTAGGGATGACGATAGGGTTGGATTAGCAACCAACATGCACCCCATCTACTCTTAAACGTTGAGAATTGAACCAGGTCCCCACAGATCGTTTGGTCCAAAACCTGCATTCATCCTGCACATTATTTGGATTTTTTTATATTATACAACAACTAAGCCTTTTCTCATATGATATAGAGCCGACCACATGAATTCTTTATTTTCATATAACTCGATCATGTGTCATACTAACAGTTAATTCAACATCAGCTAAATCAGTATTTATTATTTCCTTCTAAGAATTTGTGGTCTTCTTCTTCCTCTTTAACATTTTTATAATCTAATATATCATACCTTCTTAGTGAAGCTTCCTTTGATCATCTTTTTACCTATCCAAATCATTTTAAACAATTTTTCCTTATTTTGTTATCTATTGATAACACTCCTAATTTGTTTTTAATAACCTCATTACGTATAAGGTCTTTCCTTGTTCATTCATCTTAGCATCTTAATTTCTACCACAAACATCTTTTGCACATGTTTATAATTAATTACCCGACACTCAAAACCATATAGCATAGTGGGTCAAATTGCTGTTCTATAATATTTACCTTTCAACTTTAATTGTATCTTTTTGTCACATAAAATACCAGATGTACCTTATTTTTAATCAACCTGTATCTTTAACACTCTGAAAAATTGACCATAGATATTTTTAAAAATTCTTATAAAGAATACAATGTATGCATTTTTGTTAATTATAACAACAACAACAACTAAGCCTTTTCCCATACATTTTTGTTAATTATAATTAAATAATTTTTTATATCCTTGTTCCATATAATATAATAAACACGGAAAATTTCATGAAAGACCATTCATGTTAAACCTTAATTACAAGGTAAAACTTGTTTGATAAACTTATGTCTTTCACATATCTATAGTATTGAGGGGCCCTAACTTCTCATACTCCTAGACATGGGAACGGACCTCACTACCATAAATATGTGAAAGACATGAGATTTATCACAAATAAGTTGAGCTTTCTAGTTAAGTTTAACATAAGTGCTCTTAATGATCACAATTCCTTATTGTGTTCATTACACACACACACCTGGCCCGACCCAACCTGCATGATATATACAATACAATGCACCCTGATCTTAGATGGGGTGGGCTCTCAGCCCACCTCAACTGGGTCTGGTCGGGTTTCATATCCGTGGATTTGGTTGTGGTTGCCATCCTTAGTCATATGAAGACATTTTTCAAACATATAAGATTCAGAAATTTCATAAAAAAAATGTGGTCTATGATTAATATTTACAAAGCTGATGAGCCGCTAATGTTTTTTATGAGCTAGAGTGCTCACATTATCACAAGATTAAAACGGTTAAGGCGAAGCAAAAATAAAATAAAAAGGAGTACAACAATAATCATATAAATTGGATTTTACAATTCATAAAAGTTACAACCATTTTTAATTCAACTTAGTTGTCCAAGTAATAGGTATCAATAATCAGACATCGAAGCCTTGGTTGTGCTCTCGAGTTAGAATGCAGTGGCATATATATATAGATAGATAGATAGATAGATATTATAATGATGTTCATATGCGTGATATTTATGTTATAGTTTTCTTATGAATCACTTGCTTGTACATAGCTTTTAAGTTTATATGGTCTTGTGGGTTTTTTTCTTTTTTAAAAGTATTTAAGTAAATATGTTCAAATTTATTTTTGTTATTATTTTAATATTTGATTGTATTTTACCGAAGATTGGTATTTTCGAATGATGAAATATGAGTGTTGGCGTTTTATTATTGGAGTCATAAGTTGGACCTACGAAGACATCATTCTTTTTTTTGTTTATAACAGGAGGCTGAACTTAACATAGAGGCATGCACTCGAACTCACAACCCACATCGGGGGAGTGCGAGAGCCCTACCAGTTGAGCTGCGTGCAAAGACGAGGCATATTCGAACAAAGGGAAGGTTGCAGCAAAAGCTAATACTGAAGGATGCTTGGTTTCAGAAGAAAAGACCCTGCCTGGTTCGGTGCCCCAACACCTTTTGAAGGCATTTAGGGAGAAAAGGTTGGTAAAACCAATGAGTTTCCGGGTTTTTTCATTGTCAAAGAAAGAACCAATGGTAATGCCCTATAGAGAATAAAATAGGGCCTAGCTAATATGCTTTCCTTTTTACGCCCTGTTGCTGCACTTTTTAGTATTTTTTTAATGGCGTGCTACAGGGAGATACATTTGAGCCAACATGTGTTCAATAGTCAATTAGGGTTCATGTATACAGAGAGTATGCATGTCCTAAGCTCTCGGAATGATGAAGGATGGATCGAGAATGGATATATATATATATATATATATATATATACATATATATATGTATATGTATATATAAACTGGTATATGTTATACACCCTTAAGTGTTAGTTCATGTGAATAAAGCATACCTACAAAAAATATATATGTACTTTTTACTTTATAAATTTAAATCTTAACTATCTATTACAAAAAAATTGTTAACACGTGCTAGCATATACCAGTCTCTCTTTTATATATATATATATAAAGAGAGACAATAGTTCATGTGCACATCAATTCTTACTTAAACAACATAAATAATATCAATCGTTTGATCAATGAGATCAATGACTGAAATCCAAATTTCTAAAGTAAATTGATTTGTACATGAACCAATCTCTCTATATATAAATAGTCGTAAATGTATGCAAGGAGCATGCATGCCCTAAACTCTAGGAATGTTGAGGGATGACAAGTTCTCAAATTTCGTTTGTGTTTAAATCTACTTAAACATCTATATTGTTTGATGAGATTTGAATTAAAAGTATTATTATATATTTGTATTTTATATTTAATACAAAGTACTTTTTGTTTTATCAGCTCAATAATTAATTACATTAAATATTTTTTATTTTATCACCTCAACCATTGATGAAAGGTTGAAATAATAAAATAGATTTGATCATTGAAGGGTTTGTATTTATCATTTTTTTCTCTTTCTATAATATATATAATGGGCCGGGTTTGGCCGAGTTTACTCTAGTGACCAGTGATAAGGCGTGACGGAACAAAGCCACTCGCAGGTCAGCTCGGTTCAACTTGTACGTAGCTTGAGCTTATGACGCATTAGGTCGAGCCAGCTCTCCATTGATCAACAAGAACAACGTTGTTTTTCTCAACATCTCTCAAGTGGTCACAGATGGGGCTGGCAATACGGAACAAACGGACACGACCTAAAAGTTCAGTGTTAAAGTAACACGAAAATAGAGGACCGTGTTCGAGTTTACTTGCTTTTTACATGAACACGAAGTAACACGACACAAAATCAACTTAAAATACGAAATTGCTGCCAATATGACACCGACATGTGCGTGACACGAAGTGTCACAAATAAATCGGGTAATGTTCTGGTTGACAGATTTTATTGAAATACAAAATGACACGACACAAAGGTGATTGAATATACAAAACAGCCTCACCACATGTTATGGTCATTAGCTTCTAAACGGTTAGTGAGGGTTCAAATCTTAAATCTTATGGGTGCTACCATACTGTACAACCAAAAGCTCGTAGTGGTGGAGTAAGGATTTTTTTTTTAGAGTGGGACACACTTATATTTCAGACGAAGTGTACATGTCTACAAAATACTTGTATTTATTTATTTACAGACAGTCTCATGAATTTTTTTGATTTATCTAAAATGGGTTTGCACTATTATCACATGATTTTATGCTGATTATTCTAAATTCCAATTGCTCGAAAGGTGGTTTTTCGTAGTCAAAATCGAAAAAAAAGCAATTCAATACTCTTTTTTTTCTCATTTTTCCATAATTTGCTGAGAGTCTTATGCCACAAATAAACTTAAACTCCAGGAAACGGAGACATCAACGGTTATATATTTTTGTTTGTATATTTTGTTATTAATTTGTTGTAGAGAAAGTAATATCTTAATTTGTTGGTGTTTCGTATATTTTGTTATAAATTTTTAGTATAAGGTGTAGAGGGATGGAGTGTCCGCATCCTCTCTTACCGTGTCCTTGTGAATCCTTCTAAATTAGCACACACCTTTGACCAAAGTCAAAATATAAGACCAGCCCTCGAAGAAGGGGCGTCAAAGTACCTGCCTTTGCTGCGTCGCATCGCCCTCTTTGCGGGGCCTTTTCGTTCGGATGGGCACCGATCCGCAAATCCCGGCTACTCCGCCACCGGAATCTGTCCAGAGCTCCGATCCCGTCCAAGAACCGGTCGACCCTCCGGCGACCGACTATATGACCTCTTCGCACGGCGAGGAGAGTCCTGCAGGGAAGTCCGTGGAGGAGGATCAAGAGGAGGAAGAGGAGAGAGAAGTCGGGCGGGACCCGAAGAGGAGGAGAGTGTCCTGTCCCTCCGCTCTCGACACGTACCCGCTGGACGCCGCCGGACTCTCGTTCTCCTTCGACACCGCAATCGAGCCGGTGTATTCCACGCCCAAGTTCGGGTCTTTCTGCTTGGGGCTGGATTTGGGGGCGCCGGATCTAGAAAATCCAGTGCAAGTATGGTCGCCGGAGAAGGTCGGGGGCTGCGAGTTAAAGGAAGACGCACTGATTTTGCCGGAGGCGGAGCATCGAGTGGCTTTGGGGAAGGTGGACGTCGGTGATAGAGTCGACGAGGAGAGGTGAAAGCAGACGCGCTGTGCAAAAGGTTGGGGGTTCGTTACCTTTTTCCTCTCTTTGATTTTTTGTCAATTCGAATTTTCTTATTTCTTCTCCTGCTGATTTCGGAAGAAGGGGTTTCTGTGATTACGCTGGGTTATGAAATGTACGGAGCAAGAGCTAAGATATGTATGGATTTCTCTAATAATCTCACCACCAACTCTCTCTGTCTCTCTCTCCCTTGTGGCGAAAATTACAGGTAATCGTTCTCTCACCCTCTTTCCTCCCGTGTAGGTAAGCGAACCGAGTTGTTCGAAGATTGTCTCGGCTCCGTTGGGTCCGTGTCAGGATTCAGCAATCGAGGGTCGGGTTTGGTTGACCCAAACCAACCCAGCAAAAAGTTGCGTCGAGTCCTGTGGACCCGATCCTGATCCCATTCTTTGTATTTCATTTTTTCTTTATATATTTAACGCAACAAGTTAAATATATACCAGTCCATTCTTATCATTTTCTTCCCTTTTTCTGGTCCTTGCGAAGCTTCTCTTTACCTTTTTCTTTTTTTCTTATGGGTGATCTAAACATTAATTTATATGAAAACCCCCTTTCTATTTACAGTTGGATTGGGTCAGGTTAATCCAAACACGATCAGGTTGGGTTAGTGTAGTTTTAACTGACTCAAGATGAAAAGGTTGGGTCGACCTGTTTTGACCCAAACATGTGCCAACCTGGATTCGGACCCTACTTGTTGAGAAAGTCAAGGATGAAGCGAAGTTGTGGCATGAGAGATTAAGTCATGCTCCTGTGTTAAAGCGAAAGGGGTTGTTCCCGATGCTGTTCATGGAATCAAAAGTCTTTTTTTAGAATATGATGTTTTGCTGGATTTTGTATTGCAAGGTTACTTTAAGATAAGAAATGACTTGTTTTTGTATTTTTATATTCAAGTTAAGTTGCATTAGAAGTTAAAAAGAATTAAGATAATATGACCGCAAAGGTAAAGGAAAAGCTTGATCTTGTAAACAAATAAAAAAGGAATTATGACACTAGCAGTATGGAACTGTCGGTTCCGGTTCTATGAAAGGTGGCACTATGGTTCTTAGTTCGGTTTCAGTGAGCTCCTGAACTAAATCGGTTCTTGTTGAAACCATCGGGCCAGTTCAAAACCTGAGACTTGCAAGCCGGTCCGCAAATAGATTTCCTTATGGTGTGTGCCGGAAATGCACTTGTCAACCCCCTAGGAAGCGATAGGTGACATGCATGAAACTCGTCCAAACTATCAATTGACCTAATTAATAGGTCGGGGATCGACACGGATTGGAGTAATCGGATTTGGTATCCAAAACCACATCCCAAAAGTAATTCGATTAGTTGAATTTGATTTCTAAAAAATATCGATATTAAATTTGTCATAGAATCGTTTCTGGATATAGTTTACCCTTTGATATCTGATTTCGGCTCAAACTGTGAACCTAATAACCCGTTAGCTAGGTCTCGAGATACCGACCCGTAACCCGAATAGGACCCATTTACATCCCTACTCGGAGAAAGAGTCAATGTTGCCAAAGCCGACCTCTACACGTTAAATGTTTCTCTTTAGTAAGATTTGGGTCGTACATATGCTAAGCAAGATGAAGCTACATTGCTGTTTGAATAAGATCCGGTAGTTTAATGAACTTCCGTTCGAATGGATGCCCCATTAATCCAAATCGAAACCATTATAACCATATTGACAGAAAAAAAACTAGCTAACTGAACTTGGATTTGATCGGATATATCTGACCAATCCAACTCAGAACTGTTATAACCATAATGACATGAAACCCTTTTTTTTGCCCCATATGTATATAATTTCAATATTAATTAATTAGAGATATTTCTCCATATGGAACTTGAGATTTTTCACAAGATTTAACAAATATATAAAATTTATTTCATTGTCAATTTGCCGTGACCATGTTTTGTGCACTTGGTTATAACCTTCTTATGTGGACGATGCTTTCCTATGGGGAGGGGTCGCTGAGACTAGTGCATGGTGAACACCTGCAGTGGCCATGCACATTGATCCAAAATTTGTGGATCTGGTGGGCACGTGTTCTTCTATCGACGAGCTGAATGATCTATAAAGTCCCTCTGAGCCGCACATCTCTCACGTCGTTCACGTACACGAAACAGCCAACTCGAAGCCTAGTTCTGTTGAGAGCAGGAGGGAGCAGCACCATGGCAAGCCAAGGCCAGGATTTGCGATACAAGGCCGGTGAGATGATGGGCCAAGCTCAGGTAGCTATTGCTTCCTCCTTTTGAGAATTTATAGCTTTCATAGTATTTTACACCTTATGATCCTTGTTATATTGATGAAATACAGTAGTGGCGGATGTATACTATTGAATAGCCCACGATTAAAGCCCGTCCGTCATAACAATTTTGCTAATAATAGCGCATGCCTATAATTGGTTATACGACGGAAATACGAAACTATCGCCTTCAGTTTCAGGAAAAGGGTAGACAACATTAAAAATGGAAAAAGAAATCTGTATGCATTTTGGAGTTCCATAAATTAATAGCTAAGTTGTTAAAATGTTGGTGTGGCAGGTGAAGAAGGATGAAATGATGGACAAGGCAAGCGGTGCAGCTGAGTCTGTGAAGGACAAAGCAAGCAGTGGCATTCAGTCGGTGAAGGACGCCGCCCATTCTGCAGGCAACAAGGCGGCCGATGCCGCCCATTCCGGTCGAGACATGGCTCAACATTGCAAGGAGCAGACGGGCGGCTTACTCCAGCAGGCATGCATATCTGTTCCCCTATGGCTGCTTGTGTATGTCTGGTAAATGAGCCGAACGGGGCCTGTTTGCGGCTCATCGGAAAAACTTCAGTTCGTTTTCAGATTCCCCTATGGTTATTGACCATGCTGAACACGAAGTTAACAAAAACCATGCATGCTATAATTTAAAGCAAACAATTCTATTCGTGTTCAGGTTGTTTGCTCACTTGAACTGGGTCGAGCAGAATAGAAGCCATAAGTTGGTTTCCCAAGTCAAAATTCTATTTTATTATATGAATTTTATGAAAAAAATTGATTTTCTGCTTTTATACAGTGCTCTTTTAATTGCAAGATTCGATCAATTCATGAAAAAAACTGTAATCATGTTCAGATCCTTGATCTTTTCCATTCCCCATTTGTTTGTTCATTTGCTGAATTGATGGCAGACTGGGGAGCAAGTGAAGAGCATGGCACAGGGTGCTGCTGACGCTGTGAAGAACACGCTGGGCATTGGAGATAACAACACCACCACCAAGCCTTGAGGGCTACCTTTCTTTCCGCACTCAAGACTCGACTGTGATGCTTGGACTTCTACAAGTTCCTCATCTTTCGTTCGTTCTGAATTGGGACTTGATTCATGCACCCTCAAATTTTCTTTTGGTTTATTTTCAGCATTATAATGAGTCGCGTTTGACTCTCTTTGATCGATTTCGGATAATGTATGCACACAATACATATGAAAGTGCATCTGAAGGCATATATATAAATTGAGTTGCCATAGAAGATCTTCCCTCTCCTCAATTAGATCAAAGGTCCATACTTTCAGGAAAAGAAAAACAACACCCATCATAGTACAACTCTGCACAACGGCCGCAGTAAACAAAAGGAGGGAGAATGAACAGTTTCCCTTTTGCAAATCCGGGAGTTTTAAACGTGTGGCCCTCTCTAAAAACAGAGCCATGGTAGATCAATTCCTATATTGACACGACCGAGAAGACAAACGAACACAACGCTTCTGCACCTGCAACTAGACACTAAAAAAGAGGGAAGAAGCAGGGCGAGGTTGGAACCAATGACTTGACTATATATGCCTACGCTGAGAGGGAGGTGTATATCGTGATGGACCAGGGGTCTAAAGCACTAACAGGCGATGCCTGCCCTGCATGTAAGAACCCCGGCCTGGGAAGTCATGGACGGAACCATGGACGATGGTTTCGCACCGAGGCTCGATGCCTTGGCATAGCTGCCGGAAGCTCCTGCCCCTGAAGGAATGAAGAAGGCGCCGTTGAGCATCAGGTCGCCCTCCGATCGCCAATGCCAATTCTTCCATTCCGTGTTACGTGTGTCCAGCCTCTTCGTCACCTGCCATACCCCCAAAACACATGCTTATTACAGTTGGTAAACCATGCTGAATGGGAAAAAAAATTCACGGAGGTGAAGAGCGCCTGGTTTTAGTTCTTCGGGCTAAGAGAATAACTCCCTGCTTTTAACTGTGCTTTTTCTTTTTCAAAAAGTTGGTAGAAGTGGATAATTCAGCTTGCCGTAATGGAGATCCATCACTGTGATTGAGTTGAAATGAAGAAAAAAAAAGCCATTACCTCCTTGGCGTAGAGATTTTCTGGAGCAAGGTATCTATTGCCTTGGCTATTGATGGTTGGCGACGCGCTTCCCCCAATAGCGTACATCTCCCAGTGAGTGTAGTCGTTGTTCACCACGTGAAAGTAGCCATGCCTGCACCTGCAATTGCAAACCCCAAAAAATAAGGCCCTTAGCTGAAACTGAGCTGCTTAATTATTCGGCTCGACTGCAGGATTGCCTCGAATACGAAGAGAGAGAGAGAGAGAGAGAGAGAGAGAGAGAGAGAGAGAGAGAGAGAGAGAGAGAGAGAACCTAGGCATCCTCTGGACTAGTCCTTCCCCAAAATGATTAAGGACGATGGTCACCTGCATGGCCTTGTCATCCTCGTACTGATCGCTATGACCTAACAGCATCACCTACCAACAAAAAGAAAGATGACACCATCGCTCATCTCGTTTTATTACAGAAAGTGAAAACAATTTCACCTATTTACAACAATCCTGGACGGCCATTCGCCTCCACGAATGCTGCCAGGCTTCATCCGAAGCCCGACTAAGATGCTAGATAGCTCAGGCAAGATGGTGCAACTCAGTCGTTGCCCAGCCGGCCACTCACCTGGTAATTAGTAGATGTCCGTCCTCTTACCTTGTCATGCTGGGTAAAGTAATTGTTGGAGATGGTGATGGCCGTTGAGCCCTCGACCGCGTCGATGAGTCCATCGGCGCAGGTCGAGAAGGAGCAGTGGTCAATCCAGACATGGCTGGAACCGAAAATGGAGACACCATCGCCGTCAGCCATCGTGCGCCATCCATAGTGGGTAGGCGAGCTCCTCACCATGGCATTGCCGGTGGGCTTGCAGTCGTGGATATGGATGCCGTGGATAATGACATTTGTGACGAACTGGACGGTGATGCAGGCGCCATTGGCGATGTGGACGTTGGCGCCTCGGCCGTCGATGGTCTTGAAGCTGTTCATGATAAGCTCCTGCTTAAGGGTGATCACCATGTCGCGCTTGAACACGATCCACAGGGGCTCCTCCTGGATCACGGCATGCCGGAGGGTTCCCGGACGCGGGTTCACGGGATCATCGTTGTCAGGGTCGGTGACGACGTAGATGTGGCCATCTCGGCCGCCAACGGCATTGCGGCCGAATCCTATCCCGCAGTCCGCGAACCGCTGCCGGTGAAGCGCCCAGTGCGGGTCGCATCGCCAGCAGTCGTCTACGGGGTTGCCATTACCGCACGAGAAGTATCCCAGTGACCTCCCTCTTCTCGTAGTCACGTTCTCCATCGTCCTGTAGACCTCTGCGGCGACCTCCTCCGGGTCTTCTACGGCGTGCAAGAACGCCGTCCCGTTTCGGCGGTACCACTCCGCGTTCCGTTCGGACCTGCTCCAATATATCCGAACCGAAAACCCCAACAATCAGAAACGCAATTAAAGCCTGAAAGGAAAAGCAAAAACATAAAAGGGTAAAGGGAAACGAATCGGATCGTACGGCAGATCTCAACAGGGTGAACCGGTTTTCTCGCGGAGTACTTGTTGGTCATTTTGAGAAATGTCCACGCTTCATTTCGTCAGAGAAGGAGAAGCAAACACTGAACACTTGTTATTTTTTTTTTCCTTTTTATTTTCTTCCTTCGGTTCGAATTGGAGGGAAAGGAATCCCTAAAAACCAGCCGATCTTGAAACCCTAACGGACTCATGTTTTTAGCCGTCACACTGAAGATCTGTTTTAAATTGTTCTGACCTAGATACTAACGGGAAACCAGAAGACATTTCAACGGAAAACCACCATGCGATCAAGAACTACCACAGGGAAGAATTTCTCTTCATATTCTTCAAGAATTCGAAGTGAAGGCAACCTAATCTCTAAAACAAACTGAAAAGATGACGAAATAGAAACGAAGTAAAACTCAAGAAAATGACAGATTGTTAAAGATTTGAAGAGATCAAGTACACAAGTTTACAAAACGCTTTCGTCTCTGATATAGCAGACAAATCTGGCTGATAAGCAGTGGATTGAAGCGAAAGCGGAAGCTGTGGAATCACCAAGGGGGACCATGAAAGTCTCCTCAGACCGAAATCTACCGCATTCGTTGCATTCTACCTCCGAATTTAAGAAAAGGCAACCGAACATAGCCGCGTAAAAAAAAACGTGACTGTGAGACATGATTGAGAGCGAAAAGGTTCACATAGATCAACAAAGGAATCCGACACTAAACTGTCTCTTCCGTTTCATTTTGCTCATTTCTTGAACGAAATCGGGCATACAGAGTCCCGCTAAGGAAGCAACATTCTCTGTTTCGCGTGAATTCCGCCATTCCCAGGGATGGCGTATAGCCTACGCTACAAAAGGAAAGAAACCGAACAACACCCTCCAACTTAAAGAAAACCTTCAAGGAACTGCAGAGATCAGACACAAAACCAGGGAATCATCATCAAATTCAAAAGCAGAGCGAAAAAGCTCATTTCGAAATTCCTCAACGAGCCGGCGAGTTCCTTCATGAACTCGTTCAAGAGAGTGGTGATCTTCGCAGGGGGAATGAAACGCAAGAACGGGAGCAAGAATAAAGAATGAGAAACGGAAGCTGAAAAGCATCATCAGTGCACATGCACATACCCGGGTTCGAATGGTGCCTTCTTGGGGTCTCCGGCAATCGGTATCCCGAGACTCCGGCCAGCTTCTCCTGGTGTTCCGGCGTAGACGAGTGTGAGAAGCAAAGACAATAAACCCGCCAAATGCTGAATCCGTTCTTCCTCCATTTCCTTTCCTTTAGTCATGAGAAGCAACCCCACTACTGCTTTCGCTCACTCAGAGTTACAAGCCAGACAGGGCGCCAAGCCACTGGGACGACGTAGAAGTGCAACCGAAATTCTGTATTTATAACACCCCCCCCCAGTTGTAGGGCAAGGGAACGTGAGCCAAGTAGGCTATCCATAGTAACTGAATACGAAAATCAGAAATTAAATCATATTCATTTAGCTTTTTAATGCAACTTTCATCAAAAGTTGTAACTGTTGATTAATTAAAGATACGGTTTTCTACATGATCATGTCTTTAATAACTATATATAAGAAAATACAGTATATACATACATATGTTGTCTGTATATATACACATACATATATTTTTTGGTGCATAATCTTGTATAAATATTTTATCATTCAATTTTTTAAAACAACATTAAAAATGGTATTTGTATGTATGTTTTATCATTCAATGTATCATATGTATTAAATATAAAATAATTTAAATCATTGTTGATCTCAAAACTTAGACGTGAAGATATTTGTACAAGGTTATACACTAAAAGACGCATTTAGGATGCCCTATATATGTATATACATACACACACATATTATCATATTTTTATTTATATATGTTATTAAACAATATGATTATGTAGAAAACGGTATCTTTAACTTATGAAGAGTTACAACTTTTGATGAAAGTGCATTAAAAAGCTTAGTGAATATGATTTAATTTCCTAATGATAATTATATGAAAATTTTAAGTTTCTTAATGTTTAATAAGCCGGACAGCTTTGTCCATTCTCACGTAAGAGATGAGCGTGCAGAGCCATGAACAGGCCAAGATCGGCATGCTAAGCTGCCCTGCTTCTCACCTAAGTTGGACCTGTTTAGGGGCTAAGCTCAAGAATCTACATTGATATATAACTCAATGCAACAATATATACATACACACACATATGGGCATACATACTTCATTAACTCAAGAATAGACAATATTATACCAACCAAGCATGTGAGCACATGCAAATACGCACACACACACACACACATATATATATATATATGTATGTGTATATATATAAAGCTTGATCAGACTCATTGAACAGTATTTTCTAATTTATTTGGAAATAAGAAACATAAATTTAGTTCTTGAAACCCTTTTTTGTTGGTAAAAATGAACAATGATATACGGTATAGGCGTTATTGTGTTGCAAGCCTAACGCTCTTCCGTTCGGACCAGGACTCTTTCTCATAGTTGGCTTATCTAATAGGAGAGCGCGGTAAAAGATCGGCGATCAATTCGTTTCAAAAGCGAAAGCATGTGCTGATCTGGCATATGGGCCCAGGGAAGCGTCTTCCTTCCATAACGAACTCGATAACGGAAACAGCACGTGCGGGCCCCACTCGACTCCGAGACGCCAGCGCCGCCTTGATTACCGCGAGCGTGTCTGCCACGTCTTCCTTCCTTTTTTTTTTTTAAAAAATTTGTTCATTTTCTTTTGACGAGATGGTGAAACCTTTTGCGGAAATGATGCAAATGCCCAAACGATACGGTGTTCCGAATCCGATACGATTTTCTTTCTTGGGGAATTTCAAAAACCGGTTGAAAGTTTTTTTCCTTTAAAGGGTGAAAATTTATTAATTGCGCTGAATCGTGTTGTGCCGTATCATTTCGTGTTCAGGTCAAAAGTGGTCAAGTTTGAGTGTGTAACCCGAGAAGTTTTCATTGGGTTTTTGGGTCGAAAATATTGGCTTGTTTAACAAATCCTTATCTCAAATTTGAGTTCATGATAGATCGAGCTTCAATCTCTAAGTTCAAACTTGAGGTCAAGCTAGATCGAGCTTCGATGGCTTGATCCATGCTTGAACTTGAGCCAAAAACAACAAATTTGAATTGGAGAACAATAAACATGCACACAATGTTAAAACATATCCAAATTATTGTTGGATCTTCGTTTTTCTCAACTGGGTCCATGATCCATGCAAGTTGTAATGGGGCCAGTAAATTAGAATGATTTGCATTAGGATCCAATTTCAAGTGCAGGCGTGTTATATTGGTCTGACCTCCACCTAAAACTTCCCTTGTTTCGATCAACAAGCCGGGATGAAGAAGACCCTACCAGATATGCACGCGCTCAGCTATCGAGCCCGCGAGGGGGCCGCTGGTTCCGCATGAACCAAACTTTATCCATTCCCATAAGACTAGATCCGAAAACCAAACTAGGGCTCTTGTCCATGACCAAAAGCTTAGAATCCATAACGAACAACAATGAATTGTTTCGTTTCCTCCGACACGAGCCAGACCCAAACAAAACATGACTTGTTTCTTCAGATTTCAAAATGGTATTTGGATTTCAAATATTTGGATTCTGCTTTTCAAACTGTAGATTCATAACCGGCCATGAAATCAACGGTCAGTAAATATTCTCATTATTATTACTTGAGTTCAGACAGTAAAATCACCTGATGTACTTACTTATCTTTACTTGACTTGGATCTTAAACATCAGCTCCAATTGAATGACTGAGTCATTGTTGGAGAACAACTGAGTCGGGTTAGGCTTGATTGTAGTCGGATCTGATTTTAAATTGTGTTTGGTGTTCATACCCATACCTGAAGCAACTGATTCAATTCCGGGTACACCAAGATTTAAAGATCCATATAAGTTGATGGTCCCCTTAAAGATGCTTATTCTTTAGTTCATTTTTTAGATCGAGACCGACATTTAACCCCAACCCGGTTCACTATACTCAGGTTTAGGTTCAGTTTCAAGTATGATTCTGGATATATAGCTGAACTGACAAACCATCTCCTTTTTTTTTTTGTTGAGGGACCAAATCGACTTGTGATAACTGGGCTTCAAATTTCCTAAATATAAAAAACCATTTTTTAAAAATAATTTACTCAATTAAAACTAATATAAGATCTTTCTATTGAGGAACCTACATATAAATCAATGTGTAAATATGCTTGGCACATGCATGTTCACCAAGAATGGCATCTCCAATGGCAGCGGCTGCTACACTCTTTAGTGTGGTTTAGCAGCTGTATCTGACTTATGCTTTACTGTAAAGTCCCATGTTTGATCCAGCCATACAAGAGGGAGACAGCTTTAAAGTTCAGAACCCATAATCTTTTCAAAGTGGCCATGCCATGGAACCTAGCTTTGATGGGCGCGTGCACCCACGCAAGGGCAGATGCATGCACAAACACACACACACATAGATGAGTCTGCTGTATTACATTTAGAGACAGTGAGCACCATCTAATGGCCATTAACTTGAAAGTCTTGCTTTCAAACTCTAAAATGTAGCCAAATTTTCGATGGCCATAACCATCAAAATAATTTTTTGGAATTCATTTAAATGGTTAGCGAAATTCGACTAATCCGGCGAAACAAGTCTCGATTGACGGCTAGAACTGCTGGCCGGGTTAGTTTTTTTAAAGATAGAAATATCTGTGTTTTCTTTGACTTAAATAATAACTCACAATTTTTGCCGTGGGTTATAATATGTTTTTTCCAAAATTTATGACGTGGGCACTTTGTAGATCCAAAACTATCAGTGTTGTGGCAAAAAAGAAAAAAACTGGCTTTGTGTGGTTACCTTAGAAAAGTAAGGTGCCTAAGGGAAAAGTTTGCAACTAAATATAGATTAGGGGTATTCACTGGTTTCTAGCCTCAACCTGGAACCAAACTGCTAGTTTCGGTTCTCTATTCTTAGAGAACCGAATCATGCTATGGCTAGAACCAAATCAAACCAAACCGAACCACCAGTTCCGGTTTGGTTCAGTTATAGACCACAGCTCTATTAATTTTAGGGTTTTGCTAAATACAATATATTATGCCATGAGATTATTTAGATATATGGTTCACATTTTATACTTACACGAGATTATAAACCTCATATATATAAACTTATAAACTTGTCAAGATTTAAATCCACATAAATATATAAACTAATATAAATCATACATACACGAGGCTGGATCTTTGTATCCTATTAGTTATTATTTACCATTATGGCTATTATGAGTTACCATGATTGATGAAGGGGAGGGGGGGACGAGTAGTTTCAGGGATCTGAGTTTCTAACATGTCAAAAGGTTCACCATTGAGTAAAATCTAGCACGCTAGCAGTGACTCCAGACTCAAGCAACAATCAAGCTCAACCTTGCGTGCACCATGATGCTGGTCCGCAAGAAAACAAATATCAAACCAAAACCGAAACCGGAACCAAGCCTTCGAGTTGTTCTCACGACTAGAGTAGGCTCGTGTCGTAGGACACGGGAAGTAAAGGAGAGAGATGAAGAAACCTTAGCAGTCTAAGCCATTTAAACCACAAATTAACTTATAAATATCTTTCATGGAGGATGGGATTAACGGCTAATACAAAACAATTTGAGAAGATTGATCATCTAATCAATTGCCTTGGACAAAAAGTGCAACGAGCAAATATTAATGAACAAGTCTGGGCGGGTAAAATGAGAGTTGTGAACCCAAAGACCCGCAGAGCAGGGCACAGCTGGTTCTAATATAAACTTTTAGGTACAGAATGAGTGCGGGTAGGGAACAATGCATTGTTGTAATAAGGCTATACCGTATGATGCCTATCCTATTCATCCGATTTTTAGGTGACATGACCCTGTATCATAAGATACAATGGTGTATTTATATCATATCTTAGTTCTTTGTACTATACTGGCAATTTTCGTTTCTGCCTTTTCTTTTAAAGGTTACAATATGCATTGATTTATACCATTGTATCATTGAACTTTGTGTACGTACACACACACACACACACACACACACACACACACATATATATATATATATATATAAAGAGAGAGAGAGAGAGTCGTAAATGTTCAAATCCCATGAATGCTTAATTCTACTTTATCATCTCAATTGTTCGATGTTTGAGATGAATGGTTGAGGCAAAGAAAAAGGTGCATCATGTAAATTACAAAAGTATAATGATATTTTTAACTCAAATATTCTCTGTTGATAATGTTAATTAAACTGTTAAAATGTTTAAGTAGATTTGAGTAGAAATAGAATTTCAGTATATATATATATATATATATATATAGAGAGAGAGAGAGAGAGAGAGAGAGAGAGAGAGAGAGAGATTGGTATATGTGCACACTCAAAGATCAAATCACTTGATTTTTACTAATTTTTTTGACATGATCAACAATAGAGATTTGAATTTAAAAAGCAAAAAATACTATTATACTTTTTGTACTCACATTAAATACTTTTAAAATTCAAATCTTTACTATTGATCATACCGAGTGAACTGTAGAGATGTTTTTAGTCGATTTGAGCATGAATAAATGTGTGTATGAACTATGCTCTCTCTCTCTATAGATATAGTGCAGAAACTATCACATATGACCTACGAATAGAAGACCTACTCAACAAACGATAGAGATATTTTTAGGCATGGATGAATGTGTGCATTCACTATGCTCTCTCTCTCTCTCTCTCTCTCTCTATATATATATATATATATATACATACGTACATACATACATACATACATATATATATATATATATATATATATATAAAGAGAAAGAGAGAGAGTAGTGCAGACACATCACATATGACCTACGAACAGAAGACCTACAGCTTGGATTGCGATTATTGCTTATTAAATTGCTATGCAGATCGATACCCAAACCAAACATAGCCCTCTAGATTTTTACTGTAATTCATGCCAAAAGACAAAAAGAACGAGAAAGAAAACCATTGACGTGCAGTATAAATGCATGAATCTTTTCGTATTTCAATGCCTTGAATGAAGCGAGAGATTTGGATTCACTCTCTATACATCTCCTAAAAGGGCCCGAGCAGCTCGTAGATCAGTCCGACTCGGTTCAATTCGATACGGCTCGTTCCTCAGCCATCCGAAGAAATGTTTGATCGTGACCATAAATTGAGCTGAATATGAATTATGTGCCTTCGGGTTGGCTCTTTAAACTGGAAGACATACTATTCGTGACACTATAAACTCATTCTCTACATTCTTTGTACTTCTTGGTTCTTTAATGGCTGCAATAGATCATCGCCGAGTGAAAAATGTACATGTTCATCTAGGAAATACCAGGATGTATTTTTCTTTATGGTTCTCTACATGAGTTGATTTATT